>BSBK01009968.1:105000-353322 GCA_027943335.1 Chamaecyparis obtusa
ATTACCACTTTCATGGTTTACCTAGTTTAGAGAAGATGGTCATTAGTCTACCAAAACTCAAAACTGAACATGTAAGGACTTGCAAAGGTTGTGCAATAGGGAAGAATATCAAAAGCACTTTTCACAATAGTGAAAACAAATCTAAAGATGTATTAGAACTTATTCACTCTGATTTGTGTGGACCTATGTATGTTCCCTCCATTGGAGGATTCCTGTATTACATTATCTTTGTAGATGACTACTCTAGGAAAATATGGATATATTTTCTTAAGTGCAAAGAATCTGAAGAAATTCTCTTAAAGTTTAAAGAATTTAAAGCTCTAGTAGAAAATGTATCTACGAGAGAGTATTAAAACATTAAGAATAGACAATGGGAAGGAATACACTTTAGAAACCTTCTAAAACTTTTTTAGAACTACTGGATTAAGAGAGAGTACACTGTTCCTTACAACCCTCAACAAAATGGAGTTCTAGAAAGGAAGTGTTGGCTCTTGATTTAACAAGATTTTAAGTACCTTTATTAATGTAGAGATATACCTATGGGGTAGCTTACTTCTCACAATCAGTACATTCATACAAGAACAAGGGACCAATGAATAAAGCACTAAGGCTTTTTACACTTTGAACTCTGCAAAATTTAGGCGGGTGCACCTAGGATTAGGATCACTTAATTTTCCTTTTTTCCACTAATCCTCACAAAGCAGATATGTTCCCATAATACTTCTTGTTATCTGTGACATAAAGAGATAGGATGTGAAGCTAAGCAAACTATCAAATTACTCAGAAATAAAGCAGGGGCTTTAGCTATTAAGTCCACAACTATTGTCTCAAAGATTTAGAATTTGATTTGATTTAAGTTTTGGGTGGAATGGATCTCTGAAAATACCCCAAATTTATCATAGACTAGTGCCTTATCCAATGGGCAATAGAGTCAAATGAACATTGCAACAAAGAGCTATGAAACAAGAAAAAAATAGATTCTAATATGTTTATGCCTTACACCAATCATACACCATAGATCAGACCATAGACAATCACCCATTACAAAGGATTTTAACCCTCCCATTATAAGAGACCTAGAAACAAGTAATACATTAATCAACATCCACTAAAAGACAAATATAGGATACCCTTGATATCCCAACTCATACATATCTAAAAAACTAGTCCTAAAATTAGTTGTTTCTGTGAAAATAACTCTATTACAGACCTCTTCAGACATACAATAGAAAGACTAAAACACCCTTGATGCTCTAATCAATAAGATCACGAACCAAATGGAGACAATATGATAGTAGTATAAATATGCTGAAATCTTATACATAAGACAGACTTATTACAATTTATATTCTTATCTAAAAAACTAGAAAGGATACAAGAAACACCCTATACGAAGAGAAGAGAGCAATATTTACTGACGGAACCATTCATGGAACCAACCCTAAAAATTATAGAGATATTGGAACCCTTCTAAATGATCTTGGATCTCCTTATAAAGGATTGCAACAAGCTTGGGATCATTTATGTGAAAATTAGGTCTATAACCACTAGGTACAACAAGAAATGAAAGCAATCAGGAAATCTTGGAAACTTGGGAAGGTCAAATCAAATCTGAGGTACAATTATTTGGGTTTCTCATAAAAAAGCTAACTGCAATCATAATTCATCGATTTCTTGTTGTAGACAAAATAACTTTAAATGATAGAACCAACTACAACTTGCATGTATAGGGCATGGAGATAACTTAAATCCATCAAACCCTAGCCGCCCTATTAAAATATCAGTTCAGCATTAACTTGGCATGGCACATCAGGCAACAAAATCAGATCATGACTGCTACTTACATCTTACTCACCAATTTTCTCCTGCAACCGTCCTTGGAAAAAATCAAACTTGATTTAGCTTTGTCGTATCTGGTTCAGTATTCAAAACCCGGTAGATGTAATACCCCAAAAATGGGCTATAAGTTCATTAATCTCCTACATCTTCAATTCGAACGAAATCGACATCAAAGTCCTAATCTAAGGCACATTTAAACATCATCGAATCATAATTGATTATCTTAAATTCTACATCGGGGAATATTCCTAGTAATATTCCTAATCATCATAATTATCTTTAATTTTATAATTATTTGGCAATAAATCACATTTATCCTAAAGTTTGATTAATTGAATATTTTCATATTTAATTAATTAGATTTAATATTTGCCACTTAATTATGTAATTAAATTTAATTCTATCTATTATTAATTGTATTATTTAATTTTGACAATAAATCTAATATCATATGAATAATTGATTAAATTCTTATTTAATTAATTAAAACAAGTTGTCATTATTTAATAATATAGTTTTTAATAAAAGTTTGATTGAATAATTGATTAACCCATAAATCAATTATTTTATTTTTAAAAGCAGTTAAGTTGGAAATAAATCACTTTATTATTAAATTAATTCATAAATAAAACATGCACAATCATAAAAGCAGACAACTATCAATTATCAATTAAAGCTAAACTCTATTTTGAGTTAAAACTTAGCTTTGCATGTTTTTGTGAGTTAATTATCATTTATTTAAAAATAACTCAAAAATCAACCTGAGTTATTTGAGTGATTTATGGCTTTTTTTTCCCATGCACCTCCGAAAGCCCTGGATTTCTATAAAAACAAGGCTCAGCTCTTCATAATTCATCTCTCAAATTTGCATCCAAGCATCTCATATTTTTGCACAATCACACTGGAGAATTGGAATTGGGAGAATCAAAGCTTATTGCGAATCAAGGCTATTGTGAGATCAATTTGTTTTGTTTTTTTTAACATTCATTTAGATTCTTTTTCATATCATTGTTAGATCATTTTAACATATCAATTTCCATATTAGCATAGATTCATATCAATTTTTATCATTCTTATTGCATAGAAATACCAAAAAAATAGCTTAATTGCATTCAATTCATATCTAGATCAATTGCATTTAAATCCTTTGTTTAGGTGTCATCTAGGTCACTGATCTCGATAACAATCTGAGAACATTAATCTCGCACCTACTAGAAGGCAGTAAATCACTTGGTTAAATTAGATTTCAATTTCGCACGATTTTGATTATAGCTAACCTCTAATGGTTTTACTAAAGTTTTGTGTCTACAGATCAAATACAAAATTCACACACACATTTCTGGCGCCCACCGTGGGGCAACCCACCTTTGCATGCTGGTTTTGATTTTTTTTGGGAGCTAAAACCCCAAAGTTTCAAAGATTTAATTTTATCTCCCAAAACGGCTTTTTTTTTAGTCTAAAATTTTTTTGGCAGGGTGGCAACATATTAGGGAAGCTATAGTAAAAAATTAGAATTTTCTGAAATGTTTTGAATTTTAATAATTTTTTCTTGAAATTCCAGAAAAAATTAATATCTGATGCAAATCATCATATTTTTTAAATTTTTTATATTTTCAGAAAGCTCTTTAAATTCTACAAGGGATCCATTCTTTGTGTTTTAAATTTGGACATGATATAATAGCTCAAATAGTCAATTTACAAAAACTGGTTTGTTTGATAAAACAGGTCTCTAGGGCACAAATGAAGAGATTTTTCTAAAATTTTTGCATTTTTGGAAATATCTTTATTTTTTAGTAGGGGTCTCTATTTTGAATTTCTATTTTTGTGGCCAAAATAATATCAAAAAAATCAAATCTTGTTGACTAGGTCAAATGCAGCAAAAAAAATAAAGTTTGTGATGGGTATGCACTTATTTTTTTTACATGGTTCAATGAATGATATGAGTTGTCATTTGGGGTTAATTGTTTAGTTATTATTGCTGATAATAATTAATTTTTAGAGCTAACCCTATGGTTTTCATAAGTTGAATATATTTTGCATATCTTGTTTGCTTGTTTGCTTGTTGGAGAGTTCGTCACTTGCTTGCATGGAAAAACTCAACAAGAATTACTAAAAATTAGGTAAAATCTACTAAGTGCGTTGCAAGGATCCCAGGTATTCTCCTTCATCTAATAACATTTCAATTTGGCCTTAAAATAAATCTCTCGTGTGTCTAGCTTGGGTGATTATTTTCATGCTTTTGTTCTACACACTTGCATAATTGATACTAGGTTGTGACCCCTTAAGGATTCATTAAGTAGTCTTAGATACTTGTGATTGATCTTGATTGCTATCTTGGGTTATTGGACTCGCTAATCCGCTGGCCCCTCATTTTCACCCCGTGGTTGCAATCTCAGCGCCATAAAGAGGAGGGGTCAACATGACAGAAGCGTTAAGTGTTCCACTTGGCAACCCTTTTGTGCTTTTAGGAACTCACTTGTTTTCTAAGTTGGGGACTCATTTTAAGCTTGTGTGAGGTGTTAAGTGTTCCACCCTTGTGGACTCATCTCATATTTTCTTTAAGCGTTAAGTGTTCCTCTTTCTTCTTTTTGGGTACTTTTGGTAGATTTGCTTTTGGAAACATACATCTGTGCTCACATAGTAATTAGGCCCTATGAACACTATTCATGATTCTTGAGAGATTGGATTCCTAGCGAAATCCTTCTTGATGACAGAATCCTTGTAGGTAGGGAGGATACTTAGTGTGTTTCACATTTAACTTGGTTAGTGTGTCTTCTCTTATTGATCGATACATTCTCTCCCAAGAGAGGTTGATAGATCACATGGGGTTAACATCATGAGCTTTGGTGAATCAAAATTGGTTAGTGTGTCTTCTCTTATTAATTGATACATTCTCTCCCTGGAGAGGTTGATAGATCACATGGAGTTGGCATCATAGACCTTGGTGAAACAAAACTTTGTCTTAGCGTGTCGGATTAATCTGCTTGCTTTGTTTGGGTTAAAAGTGAAAAGGTGTCAAAAACTTGGATCTGGAGCTAAGTCCCCTTGTGGTATACTATTGTGAGTCATCTTTAGAGAGGGTTAACCATAGCAGACAATCCCTTCACAGGGCAAACTACATTGACGGAACCTCAAGCGGTAATAGCCATTTTCACCGTGGTAGTGATAGCCGCTATATAAATGTCCTGTGTGGAAGAAATCTCCACAGGTATGGTTCATTGTTGGGTTGTCAGATCTCCCTAGCAGCTCCTGAAGATTAAGTTCTCAGACTGTGTCAAAACCCTGGTGCACCGGGGATTGGAGTTCACCCCTTTGGATCATAAAAGTTTGCAGAGTCAAACCATTACTAAAAACCCTAGCGAGGCCAAATTTTTCATTTTATAGGGTATATGTGTGTTATTGCAAAACATTTTTGGAACATACACAATTAGCGCTTCTGAGGATTAGAAGAATAAGTCACTTGATTGTTCATCGCGCAAGGTTTCTTTTGCCCTTGTTCAGTGTTTTCAGACATGCTTGAAATCACTTGCTTGCTATTTTGCATGCTTGTTTATCTATCTGGTTACTGAAAATGGACAAAATCTGTTATGATCCTCAAATTTGGATATTGAAATTGCAAACAATCCGAATCTGAAAACTCAAAATTTGCAAAATCTGAAGTCAAATTCTTTTCTGGAGTCAAAAGTCATCTCAGGAGGTCAAAAATTCATACGAGTTTCCATCAAGTGTCATTTCAGTGCAACCCATCTGTCGTATGATAGAAAACCTAGTGTTGTACGAGTTTTCATGCCAACAAATCTTCAAAGTCAAAATCTTGCAACTGTCGTTTCATTGCTACCCAACTATCGTATGATTGAGTACCCAGTGTCGTATGAGTTTTCGTGCCAGCATATTTCAAAAATTTAAATCCTACTTGCAACTATCGTATGAGTTTTTCAACTGTCGTTTTCATTGCCTACCAAACATCGTATGAGTCTGCAGAAAGTCATTTGGGAAAATTTTGAAAAGTTATCAGAAAATTGTCAGAATTGCCAGATACCCAGCTTTTTAGCCTAGTTCCAGAATCTATCGAACAAATCACTATGTCAAGAACAGAGCAATAGCTATTGAGAATCAGTACACATGTCTCAAAGAATCAATACACAAGAGGAAGAAGCTCTAATCACCGCTATGATGAAGTAGCTGCAAGCTATGCAAGTCCAGCTTGACAAACTTGAGATAGAAAAGGAATCTAAAGAGTTCTCCATGGAATCTCTATCCTCTTTTCCATTTGATAAAGACTTGTACATGTCACCATGCCCCCAGATAAAATTTGAGCAACGTGACAACCCTTATGATACCTCTTCCACAGAGAGTGACACATCAAGCTTTGGAGACTATGATGACTATGATGATAGACAATGTAATGATACCTATGACACCTCTGTTCCTAAGAGTCCTCGTCGTGTGTTCCTACTTACTACAAATGGGCCGTCACATTGGATAGATCGTGATGGTGATCCATATGATTCTGATTTTGAAAGAGATTTTGATGACTTTTGTGGACAATACCTTGATTATGATCCATCTACTACTGCTGAGGACTATAAAATGCATCGTGCTAGCTTGAAGCATCAATATTATAAGAATCCTTCTCCTAAGGACTCTCTTGTTGAAAATAAAGATTATCTTCTCAAGCAAGATCATGTTAATGCTGAACCTTTGTCTTCTGATGGTTCCCTTCCATCCCCTACTTCCTCCAATACCCGTACATTTCCTAAAGCTTCTGAGTCTTTCAAATCTTTCACAGAACCTTCATTCGACACAAGCCCTAATACTTTTCATGTGGTTCCCTATAGTTATCCTCCAGGGCTACCTCTTAAAGAAACTCAAGCTAACCTTCACTTGGCTGCAAATACTTTCAATGATGCTAAACCTAAAGAGCTTAAGCCTTCATATGCTATAATTCCCACTTCAGCCAGTCCTCCACCATCTCTACAACAGTCTTCCATACAATCCCAACATGCTTCCTTGTCCTTAGAAGTGGCTCCATGTCAAGAGGACTCTAAAAATGATGAAGAAAAGAACATAAAGAAAGATCAAGATCAAGAACCGTCCATGTCATCCACTCCTTTTCTCGATGTCTCTTATCTACCTCAGGGTTCTTTTGATCCTATAGACCCTTTTTCATGCATTCCACCATGTCTTAAGTCTTCTCCTAAGCAAGATCAAGCTACTACTTACATTGTTGAGCTTATTGATAATCAAAATAACCTTACTACACTTGCGCTTTCCAAAGATGATACTTCCATTAAGGTTGTTAAAAATGGTGTTGTTACTTCCAATGTTGAGCCTATTGAAAATCAAGAGAAAAATTATACGCTTATGCTTTCCAAAGATCCTTGTCAAGATCAAAGTCTTCCATCTTCTTGCTCTACCACTCCATGTTTACTTCCACTTTCTGCTCTTCCTAAGTCTTTGCAAGCTTTGAATGATCCTATCAAAAAAATTGCTCTTATTCAAGATGTCCAGGATCCTATTGAAAATTCTAATGCTCACTTTGAAGATGCTGATATCCTTGGTTGTCATATAGATGTTGATGAACTTATTGATTATCCTTTTGCATCTTCCACTTCTATCCTTGGACCTCTTCCACCACTACTAAGGACTTCACATCTTCCTTCCATCTTGGGTCCTTATGTTCCTTCACTTTCCCCTCCTAACTCTCCTAATTTTCCATCCATCTTGGGTCCTTACGTCCCTCCATCTCCCATCTTTCCTCAAGATCAACATAGATGCATACCCTTGAATCTTTTTCATCCACCCACCCATCTAAACCAGTCATATCCTCCTCCCACAAGTCCCAAGTCTTTTGGAAGTAACTTGAATTTTCAATACAAGAAAAAGAAGCAATACAAGAATCCATCAAAAAAAGAAGATCACCATGTCTCCTCTAATAGACATGGAAACATAAAGTCAAAAGAGATATCTAAGAAAAAAACTACAAGACAAGTATGGGTTCCAAAATCTCTCATTGAAGATATTCTCTCTAGATCATCAAAAGGAAATAAAAAGCCTACAACTATATGGATTCCAAAGTCTCTCTTGAAAGAGTCTGGTGTTGAGAAAAAAGTGAAATTGACATTCAAGCTTCCAAAGGCTTCCACTTCATTTCCCTCCAAAAATATTCTTCCATTTCATGCGCCTAAACCACAACCTCTGCTATCCGTTCGCCATATTCTTTCATGTATTCCTTCATTCATGATTCTCCATCCTCTCACCACGCTTCAAGGTATGTGTTGATGTTGAGCTTGCCTTCCTTTCCATCTACCCTTTCAAAATCCTTCCATTCATTATCCTTCTACCTTCTATCCTTTTTCTTCATTTTCCTATTCCTCCTATCTTCCAACCTCACTCGTTTTACATAAAACCTTATCCTCCATTTCTCTCTTCCATCTCCCTTTCCCTATCAGCATCTTTGAGCATATCATTTTGAATCCTTGGCATATCATGGCTTATCCTTTCAAGGAGCATTATCTAAAAAGTTTGCCTTCTTCTAAAAGAGACAATAAAAATAAAAATTGAAAATGTGCCTTGGTGAAAACTTGGAAACAGGCACCTTGGTAGCAAAAGTAAAGAGAAATAAATTTGTCCTATGGTGAAAACCACTTTCTTGTGGTGCCTTGGATAAGTACCATGATGAAAACCTGACAATCAGGCATCATGCGTAGTTCTTCTACATATTTCATCCATTCCATCTTCTCTCTTTGATCTTGACAAAGTTGATCTAGACACGAACATTTGGCTATCTTGTGAGTTATCTTACGATGATTTTGCTTTCATTCCCTTCTTGTTTAGCCTTCATATCTATTTTCCTCCATTCATTCTAGCCTTTCGCTATCATTTTGCCCTTTGATCTTGATCTAAAAAAAAAAGAAAAAAGAAAGTAAAACACGGTGCTATGAAGCCTCTTGACATGTCTACTTCTTTGGACTACATCCTTTTCTACTCTTGCATTACACTTTTATGACTTATCCTATGCTAGCCTTTCATTGCTTGTCCAAATGCGCTTTACATGAAATTTTTTCCCTAGCTTGGGTATTCTTGAGGAGTTTTCCCTTGAGGATTTCTCCCCTTTATTCTCCTTCATTCTCTTGTCTTCCATCTCTTCCACTAGCTTGCCAATGCCTCTTGTTCTCCACCTTGCTAGACATTGGGACTGCACGATATGATCTTGCTTGGGAGTTTGCAATGAAAAAATATGCTATCAAGTATACCAAGTATCAGAACAAGTATCAGAACCAGTATCAGAACAATTATCAGAATCAATATCAGTACCAGTATCAGAACAATTATCAGAATCAATATCAGTACCAGTATCAGAATCAATATCAGTACCAGTATCAGAACAAGTATCAGAACCAATATCAGCACAAGTATCAGAATCAGTATCAGAACAAGTATCAGAACAAGTATCAGAACCAGTATCAGAACAAGTATCAGCACAAGTATCAGAATTAGTGTCAGAACAAGTATCATAATACCTACTGGGGCTACTCCTTTCAATTTAGTTTATGGGTCTGAAGTGGTACTACCCATTGAGGTCAAAATCCTATCACTAAGAATCAGAATGGATGGTCTAGTGACTGATGATGACTACAGAGTGTCTAGGTTGCAAGAACTTGAACTACTAGATGAGCGCAGACAAGCAGCGTATGATCATCTCAGAGTATATAATAAGAGAATGTCTAGAGTCTACAACAAGAAAGTCAGACACAGAGAATTTTAGGTTGGTGATCTAGTCTTGAGAGAAAATTCAAAAAATCAATCCCATCAAGAACGCAAGGGGAAGTTCGAACCCAACTGCCTGGGTCCCTTTGTCATCACTGCTACTTTTGGCTTTGGTGCCTATCAACTCTCAATGACTGAAGGAGAACAACTCTGAGAACCAATCAACGTTATCCAACTGAAGAAATTCTATGCCTAAGGCATTCAGTCTATGGTTAAATATCTTAAAAAATTATAAAAATAAAAAAAAGTCTTGAAAAAATGAACATCTTGGTGAAAACCTAGCAATAGGCACCATGATGATTCACAAAAAAAATAAAAAAATATCAAAAGTACAAAAAAAAATTGAAAAATACAAAAAAAAAAAAAAGAGAAAAAAAGAAAAAAAAGTGCCTTGGTGAAAACCTAGAAACAGGCGCCTTGGTAGCAAAAATAGAATCTCTGCCAAGATGGTGAAAACCTGGCAAATGGGTGCCACTTGTTTCAAAATGCTCCATCTATCAGTGCAATCTTGGTCTTTCCCAGCTTTTAGTCTTTCTTTAGTTTGTACATATCTCCTAGTTTGTTTTTGCATTTTCAATTTTCAATAAGTCAGTCTGTACACCAATCAGCTCCAGCGTCTATATCCTATCAATGCTTAACACTTGGGGGCAATCAATTTCATATCCTATGGTCTCCCATGTATCTTAAATGGATCATATCTAGTCAAAGTCCTTTGAAGCTTCATGTGAGTCAGTCTTGTCTCTAGAAAAGATTTTGCATCTACAACAATGCAATCAAACATCAAAACTCAACTGAAAACAATCTATGCTTTTTACATGCTTTTATCTCCTTGTATGCTTACTGATTCGCATTGAGATTTTTGCATATTGTGTCCCTTCAAGCTCTTCAATGATGTCCTTTATAGGATTTAGAGAGTGATGACTGGGGGCATAATCTTTTCTTTGTCTTCTGCTTGTATGTGAAAATCTAACAACTTTGAAAATTCCGGATTGAAATGGTGTCCGACTATAAGAGCCTCTATCTCGAATTGGATGGCCATGCGTACCTCGACCATTGATACCCAAAAAATTCAAGGAAGTTTGATCTAACTATTGTCTTTTTGAGTGAGTTCTTTCTCCTACTGTGAAACACAATTTTACCTAAGGCTGTGAACGATAAAGGGTCACTACGGGTAATTCACATTGGATTTAGAATGATCTCTTGACTGTTTGATGTGTTTGCAATGCAAGGCGTATTCAAGTCATCACGACATTTATGTTTTGATGCTTATACAAATTGCTATATCAAAATGGATATGATATTTAGGTCATCCTAGTGTTTGTGCCTTGGTGCTTATATCTAATCCGACATTCCGAAAATAAAATCAATATTCATATATCCATGGTTGTTGACCAGTGGGTGTTGTATTGATTCTTGCGCATACAAATGGATATTCATATGTCTATGGTTTCATAGCTAGTGGGAATTGTATTGATTTATCTGGTTACCTAAAAGTTCAATGATGATAACAAATCGACACATGATCAGTGACTAGGTCCTAGGTCTTAGGTTGCATTTCATTTTGCATGTATCTTTGCATTTTGCATGTTGCATGATCTCACAATGGCTAAACGAACTTCAATGCTTAAATGATTCTTCAAATCGCATCTTCAAATCTAACAAGAGCTGAATCTCACACGAAGGTTCCTCTAACGAAACAACAAGTAGATCCTTTTTCGGGATCAAAATTCAAATCTAAGATCATTCATATTATTAACTACTTGCATAATCAACCTTCAATCATCATAGAAATCTAGTATTCAACTTAACTGATTATCTTACATCAAACTATCAAAATTTCAACTTGGTCAACCATGGTCAACTCATGGTTTAACCTAGTCTAACTTAGTCTTTTCGACCTCCAAACGATGCAGAATACATTCTTGGACGTGTTTAACCACTTCTCAAATCAATTAACATGCTTATAAACTCTCAACGCTGACTTTTCTTGTCAGATTTCAATTTTAATCCCGAAGGGGGCATGGTATTGCACATCATTCAAAGTCTGTAAATCAATTTCTATCAATATCTTTCATCAGTAATCAAGACAACAACCACGTCTAGTTGCTGATTCATCAAAAGTCCTCATCACTCAGGGAAAATCTATCATCACTTGAGGCATATCAGATTCATCAAAATCCATATCAATCTGGTATTCTCCTAATCTTGTAAACTATATTAGTTTTTGTAACCATCGGGTCATAGTTTTCTTTCCTTGGTTCTTCGGCAACTAAAGGATTCGGATGTGATACCTACTAGTTCTGCTAAGACAATCGAGTCTAGAACCGGTCACTCACTTCTTAGCAATCCTAAGGTTTGGAATCAGGCGTTTTGACACTTTTTCGCAATCATAGGTTCATTTGCTGTTATAGTGAACATTATCTTTGGTCACTCAGGACCTATTATCTCCATATCAAATCAATATCAATCAGCTTCTGTGTCATATCAATTATCAATTTCAAACATCAGTTTCATATCTTTATCAAACACAGACTATCTTTGAACCACTGCGCTTCGCACAGTGATTCAAAGAGGGGCAAAATGTAATACCCCAAAAATGGGCTATAAGTTCATTAATCTCCTACATCTTTAATTCAAACGAAATCAACATCAAAGTCCTAATCTAAGGCACATCTAAACATCATCGAATCATAATTGATTATCTTAAATTCTGCATTGGAGAATATTTCTAGTAATATTCCTAATCATCATAATTATCTTTAATTTTATAATTATTTGGCAATAAATCACATTTATCCTAAAGTTTGATTAATTGAATATTTTCATATTTAATTAATTAGATTTAATATTTGATACTTAATTGTGTAATTAAATTTAATTCTATCTATTATTAATTGTATTATTTAATTTTGACAATAAATCTAATATCATATGAATAATTGATTAAATTCTTATTTAATTAATTAAAGCAAATTGTCATTATTTAATAATATAGTTTTTAATAAAAGTTTGATTAAATAATTGATTAACCCATAAATCAATTGTTTTATTTTTAAAAGCAGTTAAGTTGGAAATAAATCACTTTATTATTAAATTAATTCATAAATAAAATATGCACAATCATAAAAGCAGACAACTATCAATTATCAATTAAAGCTAAACTCTATTTTGAGTTAAAACTTAGCTTTTGCATGTTTTTGTGAGTTAATTATCCTTTATTTAAAAATAACTCAAAAATCAACCTGAGTTATTTGAGTGATTTATGGCTTTTTTTTCCATGCACCTCCAAAGCCCTGGATTTCTATAAAAACAAGGCTCAGCTCTTCATAATTCATCTCTCAAATTTGCATCCAAGCATCTCATATTTTTGCACAATCACACTGGAGAATTGGAATTGGGAGAATCAAAGCTTATTGCGAATCAAGGCTATTGTGAGATCAATTTGTTTTGTTTTTTTTACATTCATTTAGATTCTTTTTCATATCATTGTTAGATCATTTTAGCATATCAATTTCCATATTAGCATAGATTCATATCAGTTTTTATCATTCTTATTGCATAGAAATACCAAAAAAATAGCTTAATTGCATTCAATTCATATCTAGATCAATTGCATTCAAATCCTTCGTTTAGGTGTCATCTAGGTCACTGATCTCGATAACAATCTGAGAACATTAATCTCACACCTACTAGAAGACAATAAATTGCTTGGTTAAATTAGATTTCAATTTCGCACGATTTTGATTATAGCTAACGTCTAATGTTTTACTGAAGTGTTGTGTCTACAGATCAGATACAAAATTCACACACACAGTAGAAACCTATTAGGGTCATTTAGAGTCACCATGTGAAAGTGTCTTTGACCTTTCTCATTTTGTTCATTTAAAGTCTAGTCCGACATCGTTCCCTTGATCGGTCTTTCTTCAACATTTCTCCAAGATCACCTAGCCTTCAAATTATAGCCTCCATGATCATTTGTTCAAAGTTGGATTTTCTTGGTTAATTTTTCTCAAGACTTATGTGTCCCATGACCCACTTCAAACCTCTTTGAACTTTGGTTCAAAGTAGTTCGAAGTAGTTCAGTCAAAGATTATTTTTCTAACGATTGGTTTATGCAGCTGGGTCTTGGTCTACATCATATTTAGCAACAAACCACTTCGAACCTCTTTGAACTTGGGTTCGAAGTAGTTCAAAGGAGTTCAAGAAGAGATAATAGATAAATTAAGGAGTGATGTGAGAGTTTAAAGGATAGATGATGTAAGTTGGTGATGGAGTTAATTTTGAGTTCTCAATGCGGATAGTTTTGACAAGACAGGAGCCATAGGATAAATCCAGAAGTGGAGATTTGGGTCACGGTAAAAGAAATATTTAACACAAGCGAGGGATATCACTTACGAGGAATTAATGATAATTATAAGTGATGCGGATTACAAGGATGCCGTGTTGTCAAATCATCATTACCCACTTCTTTCTAATTAATGCCTCCATTTATTTCCCCTTAAGTCGATCTTTATGGCATGATTTTTTAAAATATAAGTATTTACGTAAAGTTCTCTTCTTTTTGTTATCATCCCGCGGAGTCTCGGCTGTGGAAGAGAAAGTTATTTTCTTGAGTCTGTGAAAAATAGGTAGCCTCTGTAAGCTCTCTTTATTTCTTGTTCCTGTTTAGAAATATTTGTTCAAGAAGGGGGGTTTGCTTTTGTTTATTTCCCGGTAGAAAGATGAAGTCTAGTATGCACTTCTTTGGGAACCTCAAGAATATGGAATGTTGTGCCCATGTTATCATAGATACAGACCTATTAGGAGTTGAAGTAGGAGAGATGGTGATTTATCTTATAGATCATGCAGTAGAGGAGTATAGTTTAGAGTTTTTGTCAAGTGGGTTGTTAGAAGCTGTGTCTTTCCTTGCGTCAGTTGTAAGTCTGGAGTTAATCCAGCAATGTATAAATAGATACGATGTCAAGTATAAATGCATTTTGAATGCTAAAGGTTAGAACCTAATACCTGTGAACATAGAGACTATTATGTCCATTTTCAAAATCCCAGACAAAGCCTTTGCTAGCTTTACCCCCACCTAGTCACTTGCTCAGTTCCAGGAGAACACAGATAAAAATCATAGCAACATGGCCCAAAAATGGACCCAAACTAATTAAAAGGGAGGGTCCCATCTGCCCAAAATCTTGACCAAAGACCATATGAAGCCACATATTCACAATATAATGGTTTTGCTTCATTGGTTGAAAGGTTATGAGAAAGTTCTCCTTTTTGAGGAATGGATGTACCACTTCATAGAAATAATTTTGGAAGGGAAACAACACCTTGATTGGGCAGAAATCATTGCCAGTTCTTTAAGAGACCAACTCAAATAGGCTTAATCAATTAAGGAGGATTTCTTTATGTCTTCTTATTTGATATACTATCTTGCATGCACACAAGATTTGGGAGCTATTCCACATGCCCCATGGAGTGAAGACCTACATATCTATGAATATTGTCCCCTATTAAGAAAATATAGGGTCTTGGGAGATTACAGAAGAGTTCATGATGTCTTCCTCGAAAGACCGTGTCAACAGTTGGTAGGAATTCCAAACCAGAGAATATCATTGAGAGCTCAAAAGTTAATTCAAACCTATGGGAGTTTTTATATTCAGTCTCCTCATTTTACTTATATTTGGATTAGAGGTTTTGATAAAGAGCCTCTCAGGCTTCCAAGATTTGCCTTGGACTGTTTCATATTGGCTGAAGTTTGAAGGCAGTTGTTCACAGTTGTTAAGAATAGTTTACTAGAGGAACAGTGGACTTCAATGTTTTTGATTAAGTTGGGAACCTTAATCTCAATTAATATGATGGATGCTTCAGTGATAGGTAGTAATCTGGTAAGTTTCCACATGCAATTTTATGAACCAAGGAGAGGTTTCAACAATAAAGGCTTTGCTAGACAAGTTCTAAGTTTAAGCAATTATCCATCACCGAGTTCACACATTGAGGATCTATGGGAGGATCTTGGTGATGAGAGAGCAGTATGGACAAGGGATCATACTAGGCTCCTAGTTTCATAGATTGAGTTGCTGAAGTTGAAATTTAACACAAGTGGAATAGAGGAAGATGCTTTTGAGATCACTAGTTTGGATGCTGACATTCTAGAAGAAAAAAGTTCTCTGGTCATAGATTGGGAAAGGAAGCAAGAAGACAATATAAAACTAAGGGCTAGAACCATTTTTGAGACCATAGAGACTTGGCTAACAAAGAAAAGAAAGAAAGGAAAAAAGAGCCCCCCTTTTAAGAAATGTGATGCAGATTCTGCTTCAATCAATATGAATCATGCTTTACCTAATGTGCCTCCTTTGATTCCCAATGCAGGTAAGATTTCATCTCCTAAGAAAAGAGTAACACCCAGTGGACATCCTACTACACTAAGGACATGGGCCAAAACAAGATTAGAAAGTCACTCTCAGATGGTCTCCCCAGTATCTGATTACATTGACATTGAAATTAATGATGAAGAGATTTCTTTCTCACTAGAACAATAGGAGAAGAATCGAGAAATACCTGCCAATAATCCTAAAGTTTTTCAAGTTGAGGTTACTCCTACTAAAACAACCTGACAACCGAATGGTTACAAGTTGAATTCCTCCCTGGTTGATTGATTCAGTGAATAAGAAAAGGAATTTCAAGCCTATTTCAATGCCAGTAAAGGAGATCATCACCCAGTATGCTATCCGAACCCCTAAGGCTAAGAAGATGAAAAGTAATGTGAGGCTATCCACTGATCCCTCTACTGAGAATGTAACTGTAGAAATAGATACCTTCAAGCCTAAGGAAGGAGTCTAGGAACCTGAAGTAGAAGACTTTGAGGTTACCAAAATGGAACTTGGTGTTTTGAATAGAGACTCTAGGGATCATCTCTTTAAGTTTTTGGCCGATCATATGCTGGGACAGTCACAAAATGATGGAAGAGAAAAATGTGAGCTAAAGCAACTTGTGAGCACCATGGCAGATTTCATCTCTTCTCTCACTAATGTTGGAGCTCTGCCGCTTGCCCAGTCCCCACAAAATTTTGATCCGAATTCAACAGAAAGCAAAAAGTTAGTAAACCAGATGCAACAAGGTAAAGTTCTGATGGAGGTTATGAAGACTTGGATAAATGGTATCATTGATGAGGGAAGTTGTTTTATTTGAGAGTTCATGTTACCTTGCATGGACGGAGAAGCATTACTTGGCAAAATTCAAACTCTAATCCCTGGCAGGGAGTTAGAAAAGGAAAAATGTGCAGCCATCATAATCCAAGTTCAAGAGATTGAGACATATGGAGTACCTCATTTTTTAGCAGAAAATACCATGAAATTAGTTGATCCCTGCATGTTGTTTATCTTGAAACATAACTTTGGTTGGAAGGGAGTGTTGTTCAAAACTACAGTTTCACAGGCCAGGGCAATGGTGAAGGAGGTGAAAGACATGCATGCTAATACTTTGAAGGATATCAAAATAGTGAACCCTTCAAGTATTTTAAAAATTGATGAAGGTAGCAAGGATGCTGATGCTATGGTTAAGGTTTTTACGGATACTATGAATGCACTCATAGAAAATGAAGGACTAACTGTTCAAGACCTTACTAGGATAGCCAATGTGGAATCCATGTTATTGTTGAACAAAGGACAATTGCCAAAGCAATCACAGAGAATTAAGGAGCTGAAATGGGAGAAAAATGCATGTCATGAAAAGCTGATTGGCCTAAAGAACTTGCACATACAGCCGACTCAAGAATTGGTGAACACATTCCGAACTTGGAAGTTGGTGCAAAATTCCACATCGAAGAATCTTGGAGGAAGTTAGCAGTTTTTTGGGCATCTTGTTAGCTTTTCTATTCAAAAGACATGTGTGTTAAAAAATCTCATTTAGATGTTTAACTGGTTTTTAACTATTTTTGTTGTGTGACCGAGAAGCCGGGTTTTTCTGGAGGCTCTCTCGGACCTCAAACTATAAATGCTGGAGCATTAAACTTTGAAGGGTTATAAATTTTTGATAGGAGTAGCTTTTAGATACTTTTAGTTTATTTTGGTTGAAATAGAAAAGATCTATCTAAAAGAATAGTAATTGTCTTTATTTTTGGATTTTGACTTTGATCGGATTCAACGTGAATATATAAATGCAAAGTTTGGTTTGAATCTATGAATTGAAACCTGTGGTATATTGGTTACTTTGATAATTAGTATACCTTATGATTCACATGAAATGTTTATGTATTGCTATTATTCAGCTTTTCAGATAATTTTTTTTCTTATTTTTTTACTATAATTCAGTGTCTTTTCTTAAGAAGGTTAGAGGAACTTTTCTTCCAAATAGTTAGTTTTCTGCATCATCATAGTTTTCAAAACACCTCGATGCCTATGAGTATCCGAGAGATCCTTCAACACTTTCAGGTTAAAGGTGTATGTATTTGCTTTATTGTTAAAAATTAATTGAATATCTGAGAAGGAAGTTGAACCTTTGAAAAATGTAGAGGGAAGCAATCTTTGATGCTTACCCAACTATTGATGGATTGTTTGTCTTCTAAGGCATAGAGCATACTTAAAGTTCATTTAAAAAGAGAAGACAAATCTATTCGCCAACATATTTTTGGTGACTCTACTAGGGAGAGTCCAGTTTAAAACACTAGGTTCTCCATTTTTATAATACCACAAGATGGTGTTACCACACAATGATGTGTTTCCTGTGCTTCAACCTAATCTAGGATTTGAAGACACACAAGAAGACCTAATCTCAAGTCTAGCTGCAGAAGTGTGGAAATTTAGGTGCAGTAATCAGTAATTTCATCAAGTGTTAGAGGTGCTTGAGAAAGAAGAAGAAATAGCTGAACGCCTGAGGGGTATACCAGTTGCTTAAGAGGCAGTTGTAATAAATAGACTTGCGCATGCCCCTACAAGGAATTGAGGTCAAACCCCATACTAAAGCTGGCAGGAAAAAGATACACCAGAGGTGATCAGAGTAGGGGATTAGTTGATGAAGACTTTGAAGCCTTAAGAAATCTAAGTTTTGCACCTGATCATAATACCACCAAGAAGAAGAAAAATTGAACCTTTAGCAAACCTTCTTCACCTCCATCTAGCCCTGCTATTCCACCTACTTTTCAAGCTATTGTATCCCTAGGTACTGTGGTACCCATTGTTCTTAATATCCAACCTTTGAATTTCCAGTTTCCCAACATGGCTGCTAATCAACCTTGGGGTCAGAATATCGGCCCATTGAATTTAGGAGCTAACCCTCTTGGTGATCTGCCCAAAGGTGCTAATCAAGTCTTACCTAAGTTCAGTGAAGATGGACATATAACTACTGATGATCATCTCAATGCTTTCCATACTGCATGTGGTATTATCAGTGTCCCTACTCAAGAGGTAGCAGTAAAGCTTTTTGTTAGAACTTTAGTTGACACTGCAGCTGACTGGTTCAGTCATTTACTTAATGGTTCAATCACTAATTGGAATGACATGAGAGTTTCTTTTGAAGCAAGATTTAAAACTCCCGACAATGAGATTTCATTATTTCTCCAACTTAGTCAGCTCAAGAAAGAAATTCATGAACCTATGCAGGAATTTGTGGCTAAGTTTAACAAAATCTTGCAAAGGATACCTACAAATTCCGCACCAAGCGATGAGAATAAGAAGATCTTCTTAAATGTTGTCTTGCCTGATATAAGTTTTCATTTATTAAAAGATGGAGTGGCTGATTTGGTTGCTGCACAAAGACAAGCTATTCAACTTGAAGATACATTTATAACAACTGATAAATGGAAAAGAGAAATTCAAGCCTCAGGAAGCTCCTCATCTACCACAAAATATCCTTTAATGCAGAGGTTGATGAATGATATGGCTATGCTCAAGAGACAACAAAATAAGACTGGTTCCCCATATCAATCTCCTTATCAGGATGTTAGCCAAAGACAGTATAATCAACCTCCTGGAAAAACTCCTCTCTTGACGAGCTCACAACCAAGATTGCAGATTGAATCTGCTCCAAAGGAAACAATATGCTCATTTCATCTAACAACTGATCATGATGGAGAAACTTGTCCTGACTAGTTAAGATGTCTTCAAATAAACGCAACAAAGGACACCATTGGTATAGAAGAGTTACATGAGGAGAAAGGTTCACTTGATATTAGTCTATCCAGTCCTTTTTATCTAGAGTATGAACCAGATTCTGATAGAGGAGGAATTATTTTAGCAACTTTGCAAGATCCTTCTTGCACCATTCTCACAAGAAATCAAAGGATGTAGAAGTTTGTGCCTGGTTCTATTGCTGCTAATGCTGATGGTAAATGAAAGGAAACTAGAAATGGAGAGACTTCTGCATATCCAAAAAGTCCCGAAGTAAAGATTTTACCACAAGGTAATCCAGTTACTCCTCCTTTTGACTTTGTCAAATTTTGCAAGTTGACAACTATTTCCATTTCTCCTGCTGAATATCTGAAAATGAACCCCAAAGAACTAGATAAACTAGCTAAATATGTGAAAGGAGAATCTAGTTCTAATTCCCAATTAGATAAACCCCTCATAGGTGAAATGACTACAAGTGAAGAGCCTCTTGTTTTTATGCCCAAAGACACTCCACAGATATCAGAGGATTTTCCCTTTGTCAATTCTATCGAAACTGAAATTGAAGAAAAGAAGCCTAATCCTTTTTACATTTCTCTATTGTTGAATGGGAAAAAAATCAATAATTGCATCATTGATTCTAGTGTATCAGATAATATCATGCCTACCCCAGTCACAAGAGCTCGCAAGAGCTTTTGGTCTCACCCTAACCAAAAATTTTGGCCACTATTATTCTATGGATGGGAAACAAGTACCATTGATGGGTCAGGTTAAAGATGCCCAAGTTGTTCTTGCTACATGTCCTGATAAATGCTTGCAGTTAACAATCCTGGTAGCAGACATTCCAGCAGTTATGATATGCTACTCAGTCAAACTTTTTGTAAGGATTTGGGAGGAGATATAAAAATGGATTGGTCTGAAGCAATTATCCTAGCAGGGAAGAAGAAGATAAAACTTGAACCCGAGCCTAAGAATAAATACACAGTGGTACCCTTAGATAATCCCAAAGCCCAAATTCTATATGAGGAGTGTCATTTTGGTAATTATGTTATTTTGATAGATATGGAAAAAGATAATGAAGCTTTCATTCCTAAGGAAGAAGACATATGGAAGATGGAGTTTGATGGCGGCTGTTCAAATTCAGGATCAGGTGCGGGGGTAGTTCTCTTTCCTCCTAATGAAGAATGCATTTCTTTCTCTTTCAAATTATATTTCAAAAATACTAATAATACTACAGAATACGAAGCTTTTCTATTGGGATTGGAGGAGGCAAAGATGAGGGGAGTTGAGAAATTAGTTGCGAAAGGAGATGCTGAATTGATCATAAAATAGGTGAGAGGATAGTTCTTTGTTAAGAATGAAAAGTTAAAATGCTATAGGAACTTGGTATGGGATGAGCTCGATTTCTTTGATGCTTTGTCCATAGAATTTATACCCAGGAGCCAGAATACCAAAGAAGATTCCTTAGCAGTATTGACTTCATTGTTATTATCCCATCCTGACTTTAAAATTCAGAAGTATCAAATTGAAATGATCTATAAGCTGAGAATACCAGATAATGTGGAGCATTGGCAAGTATTTGACAATGATTCTCAACTCAAAGATTTTCTGGAATGTGCTGCAAGTTTTTCTGATATATAGTTTGAGGGGTCTAATAATGAGTGTAAGGAAGTTTACCAAGATGTTGCAGATAATGATGGAATCATTCAGCTCAAAGGAAATAAAATTCACAAAGGCCTTGTTTCCCTAGAACATCTGTTCAGAAGAAAGGATGATAGTACTATTAAGGAGAAAGTATCCTATGTGCATAATTCAAAGGAATATGACAAAATTGATATAGGAGATGATGGTGATCCTAAACAGATTTCTATTGGTCAGACATGTACTTCATCTGAGAAGGAGGATCTAAAAAGGTTACTTATAGAATATAGAGATGTTTTTGCCTGGGGATATGAGGATCTTAAGAATTTCAGAGATGGTCAATTTAGACACCAAATTCCATTAAAGCCAAGTGCTACCCCCTTCCATCAAAAACTAAGGAACTATAATCCAAAGGTATCTAAGGCAATATTGAGGGAAGTGGAGAAAATGTTGCAAGCCAGAATCATATATCCCATACATCATTCAACCTGGATTGCTAATATAGTTCCTATGAAGAAAAAGAATGGTGAAATCAGAAATTGTGTAGACTTTTGTAACTTGAACCAAGCCAGTTTAAAGGACAATTATGCATTGCTAGTAATGGAACACATCCTCCAAGCCATATCAATTTCTGAAGTGATGTCTATGTTGGATGGCTATTCTAGGTAAAACCAGATAAGTGTGGCAGAGAGTGACCAGCACAAAATAGACTTTATAACTCCTTGGGGGACTTATGCCTATCACTATATGCCATTTGGATTGATAAACGCTGGTGCAACCTTTCAGAGGGTGATGAAATCTTCTTTTGAGGATCTTCAGAATAAAATTATAGTAGTTTACCTGGATGATCTCACCATCTTTTCAAAGAAAATAAAGTATCATTTAAAAGATCTTGTAACAGTGCTTGAGAGATGTAGAAGCCATGGGATATCTTTGAATCCTAAAAAATCAACCTTCTTTGTTGAAGAAGGAAAGTTATTGGGCCATATTGTTTTGAAAGATGGTGTTAGGATCGACCCCAAAAGGGTCAAAGCAATTCAACAACTCAGTCTACCGTCAAGCATAAGTGGTTTAAAATCCTTTTTCGGCTAGGTGAATTTCTTACGAGCATTTATCTCAGAATTTTTAGAGATTACCAGGCATATGGTAGATATGCTAAGTGAAAAGGTTCCTTTCAAATGGAATGAGGAAGAGCACAAGGCCTTCAATGAGATCAAGTCAACAATATCTCAAGTGCTTGTGTTGACAAGTCCCAACTTTAAGAAGGATTTCATCATTTATTGTTATGCTTCAGAGCATACGTTATCTGGCATTCTGACCCAAAAGGATGAAAAAGGACAAGAGGCTCCCATTGCTTTTATGAGCACACCTTTAGAGAAACATGAGCTCAAGTATTCCCAAATTGAGAAGCATGCCTTTGCTATGGTAAAAGTAGTAAAATAATTTAGGTACTATATACTTCATTCCCATTGCACAGTTTATGTTTCTGAGATTGCAGTAAAGAGCATTTTGACTCAAAAAGAAATTGGCATGAATAATAGGGTAGTATGGATAGCAAAAATTCAAGAATATGATTTGATTATTAAGGCAACTAATCTGGTAAGGGGAAAGGGCATATGCAAGTTAATAGCAAAAAATGGTAAGACAACTAAAGAAATTGATGAAGCACACATGGCATTACTAGTCAGTTTGACGGACCCCTGGTTTTCCGATATAACATATTTCCTTACCTATGGCGAGTGCCCTAGACATCTGAATCCTAAAGAAAGGTGCAATTTGAAATTGAAGGCATCCAAGTATGTAATTTCTTAGGATATACTGTATAAGCGGGGTGTGGATGGGACCTTTCTCAGATGTGTAGATGCTACGAAACATAAAGAGTTATTGAAGGCTTTTCATGATGAAGCCTGTGGAGGACACTTTTCTTCCACTGTGATGACATTCAAGATTCTTCAGAATCATTTTTATTGGCTCAAAATGTTTAAGGATGCGTATCATTATGTCCAAAATTGTGAAAAATGCCAATTATTTACTGGACGGCCTTAGCTTGCTGCTCCTCCTCTTAAGCCTGTGATTGTTGATGAACCTTTTAAGAAGTGGGGAATAGACTTTGTTGGACCTTTGAATCCCCTGTCTAGTGCTAGACATATTTACATTCTAACTGCCATTGATTATTTCACCAAGTGGGTAGAAGCAGTCCCCACTAAGAAAGCAAACTCCGAAGTTGTATGTGAGTTCCTCTTAAATAACCTTTTTGTTAGATTGGGATACCAGTAAAGATAGTGGTAGACAATGCTATGTATTTCTCTTCTAAAGAAATATCATCGTTCTATTATGAACACGGTATATCTTTAGCTCATTCATTTGATTATTTCCTACAAGGGAATGGTCAAGTAGAGTCTAGTAATAAGAACGTGGTGGTGATAATCAAAAAGTTGATGGATGATAATCCTCATGAATGAAGCTGCATGAAGTTTTATGGGCTGACATAACTACTTTGAAAAGAGAAATCAGGATGACCCCCTTCGAACTAGTCTATGAGATAGGTGCTCATGTGTCTTTGCCTTTGGAACTCTCCACAACAAAGCTCTAGATTGTAATTGAAGAACAACATTTCAAAGATCCTTTGCAAAAATGTATTATGTACCTGAATAAACTAGAAGAAGAGAGAGATGACTTGGTGGATCATATTACAAGGCATCAAATTAAGGTGAAACAAATCTTTGACAGGTGGGCTCATCCTTGTAATTTCATGGAGGGAGACGAGGTGTTATTATGGGATAAAAGGCGAGCACCCAAAGGATCTCATGGGAAATTTGAGTCTTTGTGGAAAGGCCCCTCAATCATTTTAGAAGCTCTTGGTTCAAATTCTTTTTGGTTGTCCTATCCTGATGGTGTGAATCTGCCCTTTACTTATAATGGGTAGGATCTTAAGTTATGCAAGCTCCAATGTTGTAGCTAGTTAGCATCCTTGTACATAGTAGGTTTCTTTCCTTGCTTTCCTTTTTGGTGTGTCGTTGCGTTTAGGTTTCTTTCCCTTTTGGTTGCCTTTTCAGCCAAACCAGTTTTTTAGAGTTCTCTGCACATTTGACAATATGTAGTCCCTAGCCAGAGCATATGTTAGGGTCAGTTAGAGTTTCCATGTGAAATTGTCTTTGACCCTTCTTGTTTTATTCTTTTAAAGTCTAGTCCGGTGTCGTTCCCTTGATCGGTCTTTCTTCAGCAATTCTCCAAGATTTCCTAGCCTTCAAATTATAGCCTCCATGATCATTTGTTCAAAGTCGACTTTCCTTGGTTAAGTTTTATCAAGAATTATGTGACCCATGAACCACTTCGAACCTCTTTGAACTTTGGTTCAAAGTAGTTCGAAGTAGTTCAGTCAAAGATTATTTTTCTAATGATAGGTTTATGCAGGTGGGTCTTGGTCTACATCATATTTAGTGGTGAACCACTTCGAACCTTTTTGAACTTGGGTTTGAAGTAGTTCAAAGGAGTTCAAGAAGAGATAACAGATAAATTGAGGAGTGATGTGATAGTTTAAAGGATAGATGATGTAAGCTGGCAGTAGAGTTAATTTTGAGTTCTCAATGTGGATAGTTTTGACAAGATAGGAGCCACAGGATAAATCCAGAAGTGGAGATTTGGGTCACGGTAAAATAAATCTTTAACATGAGTGGGGGATATCACTTAAGAGGAATTAATGATAATTATAAGTGATGCGGATTACAAGGATGCCCTATTGTCAAATCATCATTACCCACTTCTTTCTAATTAATGCCTCCATTTATTTCCCCTTAAGTTGATCTTTATGGCATGATTTTTCAAAATATAAGTATTTATGTAAAGTTCTCTTCTTTTTGATATCATCCTGCAGAGTCTCGGCTGTGGAAGAGAAAGTTATTTTCTTGAGTCTGCGAAAAATAGGTAGCCTCTGTAAGCTCTCTTTATTTCTTGTTCCTGCTTGGAAATATTTGTTCAAGAAGGGGGGTTTGCTTTTGTTTGTTTTCCGGTAGAAAGATGAAGTCTAGTATGCACTTCTTTGGGAACCTCAAGAATATGGAATGTCATGCCCCTATTATCATAGACATAGACCTATTAGGAGTTGAGGTAGGAGAGATAGTGATTTATCTCACAGATCATGTAGCAGAGGAGTATAGTTTAGAGTTTTTGTTAAGTGCATTATTAGAAGTTGCGTCTTTCCCTTCACCCATTGTAAGTCTGGAGTTAATTCAACAATGTATCAATAGATACGATGTCAAGTCTAAATGCATTTTGAATGTTGAAGGTCAAACCCTGATACCTGTGAGCAGAGAGACTATTATGTCCTTTTTCAAAATCCCAGATGAAGCCTTCGACAACTTTACCCCCACCCAATCACTTGCTCAGTTCCAGGAGAACACAGATAAAAATTGTAGCAACATGGCCTGGAAATGGACCCAAACTAATTATAAGGGAGGGTCCCGTCTGCCCAAAATCCTGACCAAAGACTATATGAAGCCACATATTCACAATATAATGGTTTTTCTTCATCGGGTGAAAGGTTTTGAGAAAGTTCTCCTTTTTGAGGAATGGATGTACCACTTCATACAAATAATTTTGGAAGGGAAACAACACCTTGATTGGGCAGAAATCATTGCCAGTTCTTTAAGAGACCAACTCAAACATGCTCAATCAATTAAGAAGGAGTTCTTTATGTCTTCTTATTTGATATACTGTCTTGCATGCACACAAGATCTAGGAGCTATTCCACATGCCCCATGGAGTGAAGACCTACACATCTATGAATACTGTCCCCTGTTAAGAAAATATAGGGTCTTGGGAGATTATAGAAGAGTTCATGATGTCTTCCTTGAAAGATTGTGTCAACAATTGGTGGGAATTCCAAACCAGAGAATATCATTGAGAGCTTAGAAGTTAGTTCAAACCTATGGGAGTTTTTATATTTAGTTTACTCATTTTACTTATATCAAGATTGGAGGTTTTGATGAAGAGCCTCTTAAGCTTCCAAGATTTGCCTTGGACTGTTTCATATTGGCCGAAGTTTGAAGGAAGTTGTTCACGGTTGTTAAGAACAGTTTACCAGAGGAACAGTGGACTTCAATGTTTCTGATTAAGTTGGGAACCTTAATCTATAATAATATGATGGACGCTTCAGAGATAAGTAGTAATCTGGTAAGTTTCCACATGCAATTTTATGAACCAAGGAGAGATTTTGACAATAAAGGATTTGCTAGAAAGGTTCTAAGTTTAAGCAATTATCCATCATTGAGTTCACACATTGAGGATCTACGGGAGGATCATGGTGATGAGAGAGCAGTCTGGACAAGGGATCATACTAGACTACTAGTTTCATAGATCGAGTTGTTGAAGTTAAAATTTGACACAAGTGGAATAGAGGAAGATGCTTCTGAGAGCACTAGTTTGGATGTTGACATTCCAAAAGCAAAAAGTTCTCTGGTCATAGTTTGGGAAAGGAAGGAAGAAGACAATATATAACTAAGGGCTAGAACCATTTTTGAGATCACAGAGACCTGGCAAACAGAGAAAAGAAAGAAAGGAATAAAAAGCCCCCCTTCTAAGAAATGTGATGCAGATTCTGCTTCAATTAATATGAATCATGTTGTACCTAACATGCCTCCTTTGATTCCCAATGTAGGTAAGATTTCATCTCCTAAGAAAAGAGTAACACCCAGTGGTAATCCTACTGCACTAAGGATAGGGGCTAGAACAAGATCAAAAAGTCACTCTCAGATGGTGTCCCCAGTATCTGATTACATTGACATTGAAATTAATGATGAAGAGATTTCTTTCTCGCCATAACAACAAGAGAAGAATCGGGAAATACCTACCAATAATCCTGAAGTTTTTCAAGCTGAGGTTACTCCTGCTAAAACACCTAACAACCAAATGGTTACAAGTTGAACTCCTCCCTAGTTGACTGATTCAGTGAATAAGAAAAGGAATTTCAAGCCTGTTTCATTGCCAGTAAAGGAGATCATCACCAAGTATGCTATTTGAAACCCTAAGGCTAAGAATATGAAAAGTAATGTGAGGCTATCCACTGATCCCTCTACCGAGAAGGTAACTGCAGAAATAGATACCTTCAAGCCTAAGGATGGAGTCTAGGAACCTGAAGTAGAAGAATTTGAGGTTACCAAAATGGAACTTGGTGTTTTGAATAGAGACTCTAGGAATCATCTCTTTAAGTTTTCGACCGATCATATGCTGGGACAGTCACAAAAAGATGGAAGAGAAAAAAGTGAGTTAAAGCAACTTGTGAGCACCTTGGCTGAGTTCATCTCTTCTCTCACTAATTTTGGAGCTCTGCCGCTCGCCCAGTCCCCACAGAATTTTGATTTGAATTCAACAGAAAGTAAAAAGTTAGTAAAGCAGATGCAACAGGGTAAAGTTTTGATGGAAGTTATGAAGGCCTGGATAAATGGTATCATTGATGAGGGAAGTTCTTTTATTTGAGAGTTTGTGTTAACCTGCATGTATGGAGAAGCATTACTTGGAAAAATTCAAACTCTAATCTTTGGTTGGGATTTAGAAGAGGAAAAATGTGCAGCCATCATAATCCAAGTTCTAGAGATTGAGACATACGGAGTAACTCAATTTTTAGCAGAAAATACCATGAAATTAGTTGATCCCTACATGCTATTTATCTTGAAATAGAACTTTGTTTGGAAGTGAGTGTTGTTCAAAACTTTAGTTTCACAGGCCAGGGCAATGGTGAAGGAGGTGAAAGACATGCATGCTAATACTCTGAAGGATATCAAAATAGTGAACCCTTCAAGTATTTTACAAATTGATGAAGGTAGTAGGGATGCTGATGCTATGG
This sequence comes from Chamaecyparis obtusa, assembly GCA_027943335.1. Lineage (NCBI taxonomy): Eukaryota > Viridiplantae > Streptophyta > Pinopsida > Cupressales > Cupressaceae > Chamaecyparis > Chamaecyparis obtusa. The sequence continues at coordinate 133,183 of BSBK01009968.1, forward strand.
TTCAGGTTTTTACAGATACTATGAATGCACTCATAGAAAATGAAGGACTAACTGTTCAAGACCTTAGCATGATAGCCAATGTGGAATCCATGTTACTATTGAACAGAGGACAGTTACCAAGGCAATCATAGAGAATTAAGGAGCTGAAATGGGAGAAAAATGCATGTCATGCAAAGATGATTGGCCTAAAGAAATTGCACGTACAGTCAGCTCAAGAATTGGTGAACGCATTTCGAACCTAGAAGTTGGTGCAAAATGCCATGTCGGAGAATCTTGGAGGAAGTTAGTGGTTTTCTGGGTGTCTTGTTAGCTTTTTTGTTCAAAAGACATGTCTTAAAAAGCCTCGTTTAGATGTTTAACTGGTTTTTAACTATTTTTGCTGTGTGTCCGAGAAGCCCAATTTTTTTGGAGGCTCTCTTGGACCTCAAACTATAAATGTTGGAGCATTAAACTTTGAAGGGTTAGAAATTTTTGATAGGAGTAGCTTTTACATACTTTTAGTTTATTTTGGTTGAAATAGCAAAAATTTATTTGAAAGAATAGTAATTGTCTTTTTTTTTGGATTTTGACTTTGATCGGATTCAGCGTGAATATATAAATGCAAAGTTTGGTTTGAATCTTTGAAATGAAACCCATGGTATATTGGTTACTTTGAGAATTAGTATACCTTATGCTTCACATGAAATGTTTATGCATTGCTATTATTCAGCTTTTCAGATAATTCTTTTTCTTAGATTTTTACTGTAATTCGGTGTCTTTTCTTAAGAAGGTTAGAGAAACTTTGCTTCCAAATAGTTACTTTTCTGCATCATCATATTTTCTGAAACACCTCGATACCTACACGTATCTGAGAGATCCTTGAACAGTTTCAGGTTAAACGTGTATGTATTTGCTTTATTGTGAAAAATTTATTTAATATTTGAGAAGGAAGCTAAACTTTTGAAAAATGCAGAGGGAAGCAATCTTTGATGCTTACCCAACTGTTGATGGATTGTTTTTCTTCTAAGGTATAGAGTATACTTAAAGTTCATTTAAAAAGTGAAGACAAATCTTTTCGCCAACAAAACCCTAGCAAAAAATTCAAATATAAACCGACAATAATTAATTTATAGAGTTTAAAACATGGTCGTCGATCTTGTCCCTTCCTGGCACATCGGGTGGCTCTCATTAATCATCAAACAATCAACTAAACCTTTTAAAATTACTTGGCCACATCATCTTTATCAGAAACCAATTAGAAATAAGCACCTCAGCATGACCTGGCAGCTGGACCCATCACTTTATCAGTCTTTAAAATATGACCATTGATCTTCACTTAAGAAAGAATCAACGGTTGTCACAATGCCCCATTGGTTAATACCTCATGCACCTTTTCTTATCGGCAATGTGATAACCATAAGATTGACTTATATCTGGCATCCCTTTAACAAGGTAAAACCCTTGGCCCCATTGACAATTTCTAAGTCACCAGCCCTCGTGACCAATGAAAAACAAACACATCAACAACACTTGGCATCGAACCCACCTTGACCTCAGTCCTTTTCAGTTGGAAGATCAGACAGTTGTCACAATGACATGAACATTATCCCTCAAGAACATTTCCATTATGGAATCACGACCTCTTTTGGATCAAATTTGACCTGCAAAGCCTTTATCATAACTTCGGCAAGCGTCCCCTTAACCCTTAGTCATCTGGTGAATATGTGACTAAAGGCATTTGCTAGGTCATTAAAAGGAAACCTTAACCCATGTCTAGTCAGGAGATCACATGAATGAAGCATTTGCATGATCGCTAAGTCAATCCTTAATCATGTGTTATATTTAGAGAACACGAGATAACCTTTATTTGCCAAGTCTTTAGATCTTTCACTCAACCCCAGTTATATCTTGAGATTAAACGCTGACCAGTGATCTTGTCCTCATCCTGTGGCTATTGCTAAATCACTAAATGTTAACCTTAACTCACCTTATATCAAGTGATTCAACAAACAAAGAGAAAATATGACTTGCCTTTAACTGTGGTCAGACTTGGAGATCTCGCGACTGAGGCAATCTCACATTTGCTAGATAATTACTTGACCTCAGGATAAATCATGAGAACACATGACAACCTCAGTTGCCAGATTGCTAAAAAGAATAAAAAATGTGTAGGAAAAGGATTTAAGTGGCTAGGAAAAAGGTAACAGAGAAATAGAATTGTCTAGGGTTTGGACATAGATAAATTTCATGAAACCCTGGGCATGGATAAACCCTATTTCTCAGACCTTCAAATTCTAATTTCTCACTGGTTTGAACACTTGAGCACATGCGATCTTGGTTGGAGCTTGGACACACCATAAAATATCCCTATTCAAGGTTGCAAGCCATGAAACATCATAAATCTTCTTCGTAGATCAAAACTATGTTGCAGCAAGATAAGGCAACTCCCTTAGGGTTTTTGTAGATTAGGAGATGCAATCTATAATGGAACTTGTATACATCTTGGACTATCCATGGTTAAGCTCACAGGCCATAAGACCTAACACATCTTCTTCACAAATCAAAACAAGTTTGCAGGTAGACATGACAATTTCACAACAAGTTTGCAAGAATAAACCATTTTCTTAGGATTTTGGCTATGACAAGACAATGGTCTAATAGTGGCTTTGTCTAGGGATGCATGCCTCTTACAGGCATGACAATGATTCAGAATTACTGGAGGAAGTAGACCATTGACTGGACAAAAATTGACAGGGAACTTCCTCAAAAACTGGCAAACAAACTAGGGAAATAGGAAAGGAAACACACAATAGAAAGGAAAATATGTACAAAATTTACAATATTAAAAACTTCACTTGGTGACCCCGAGCCACCAAAGGAAAATCAAAACCCTCATAAGTCAAAAAATGAAGCCATAGTTGAATTTGCCCATGTTTTTCCAGTCATATCCATTATCATGTTCATACTCCAAAAAGTATGGAACATCATCCATGTCTTCTTGATGAATGGAAACAAAAAAATGATCTAGTAATGCATCATAATATACAACATAGTGATTATCATGCATTACTACAGACTCACATGACTAGGGAGGACTTGGATCCTCAATTTTGCCATCATGAATTGCCTCAGCCACTGAGCAACTTGGTTCCTCCTTGATGTCTTCATAAACTGGATCATGAACCAAGTGCAAACTATCTTCACAAATTTTGTGATAGTGGGACAATCGATTTGCATCATCATTTTTATCAAAAGAAATACTGTCCCAATCATTGAAAGCAAAATCCTAAACACTATCACATTCACTATCATATTTGGAAAAATAAGGAAAAGGATATGAACAATAAACTTTCTCATCACTGGAATCTTTATGACAAGAAAACAAACTATCATGGCCTTCAACCTCTTCTTTTGTAGAGTCACTACATGAGGGGAACTCTGGTAAACATGGATCATCTTCATCACTTTGAACACCCACCTCATTATCAATGTCAAAGGATATGCCAAAGGGGAGCTGCAAATCAAAGTCCATATCAGGTGCAAACCTTTGAAATTCATCAGCCAAAAGTGTTGAGATGTTTTCACTTCTCAATGGACTTTGGAATCTATTATCATCTTCATTGGCCTCACCCCTAGTGTGGCAAACATCATCCCTATCTGAAATAAGGATTGACATCTCTGGCCTCAAATCATTTTGTGTAAAGCAATCAGTATAGGAACCATCATCTGCATCATATTCATTTTCTTTCTCTTTACACAAAACATCCTCAAACTGGGACAAGAAGGCTACCTTCTCATGCTGATAAGAAGAAAAATATGTAGAAAAATTGGAAATATTATCAACCTCAGATTCATCTTCAACATCTTCATATGCATTGACCTTAGAGTCAGCATCATAATAAATACTCTCTGCACAATGAGGATCAACATCAGAACAACTGGCCTCTTCATGATCAACATAAAGAATTGCCAGTTCCCTCAATCTCGTCCCCCTCTAACTGCCAGATCACAACACTATTCTGTGCAAGTTTCTTCTTGAGAGTAGCAATTTTGATGAGCATATTTTCATAATCAGTATCATGGATGGTGGGATCAATAGAGACACTAATGTCTTGTACTTGATCTTCATTCTTTTCTTCATACCCATCCATATTAGCTCCTTCATCAAAGTGTTCTATAAATGTTGCTCTTAATACATCCCAAGAAGGGATTGAACATGAAGGAAGGGATACAAACCAATCCCTTGCAGTATGTGAAAGAGACTGCACAAGAAACCTCATGGCAACATCTTCATGCTCAACATCCATTTCACCAAATAAACCCATGAGATCATATACATGTTGGCTTGCTGAAACTGATCCATCAGTTATGAATCTTGGCAAGCCTTCCCCATCCTCAGTAGAAAAATCATTAGGGGAATCTTCAATGCCATCAAAACAAAAGGGTTTGTATTCCTCCATAAGGAACTACCCACTAATACTCATCCGTTTATTGTAGTGTTGAACACTTGATAGGGATACATTTCCTACACTTGATTTTCATAAAAATTAAGGCACATGAAAATCAAAATACCTGGAAGTATTATAGTTGAAACTTAACTTGTTGACTAGGAAGCAAGGCATAGCTAGAGCCCTCTTTGTAGCTCCATCAGGTTCTTTTCTTGTAGAGTCACCACCTCCTTGAAGAGGAAAATATTTTACTTGTCTTTGTATCTCCTTCCAATCAACACAAACTTCACTAGGATTTACACACTATTTATCAGGGACTACATTGATCAAACAGAGAACTTAGAGTCACCACTCACATTTGGTAAGAAGATTTAAAAGATTTGAATCTGACTCTATACTTTCAACCAAGACTCTGGGATGATCCAGCAAATCAAGGAAATGACCATCTTAAAACTTGTTGTCATTTACTCCTTCCCCAATATAGTCACCATTTTGTTGGCGACTCAGATGGGCCAAACCAGTCTGGTTAGTAAAATATTGAAAATTTGTGATTTAACCAGAGATTCCTAACAGATGTATTTCTTTGTTATTGTTCTTCCCAGTGGAGTTGCCATTTTGTTGTTGTTCTCCCTAACAGAGTCGCCATTTTGTTGGCTCTTGATTTAATAAGATTTTAACTACCTTTATTAATGCAGAGATATACCTATAGGGTATCTTACTTCCCACAATCAGTACATTCATACAAGAACAAGGACCAATAAACAAAGCACTAAGGCTTTCTACACTTTGACCTCTGCAGAATTCAGGTGGGTGCACCTAGGATTAGGATAACTTAATTTTCCCTTTTTCCACTAATCCTCACAAAACAGATATGTGTCCATAATACATCTTGTTATCTATGAAATAAAGAGATAGGATGTGAAGCTAAGCACACTATCAAATTACTCACAAATAAAGCAAGGGCTTTAACTATTAAGTTCACAACTATTGTCTCAAAGATATAGAATTTGATTTAATTTAAGTTTTGGGTGGAATGGATCTCTGAAATACCCCAAATCTGTCATAGACCAATGCCTTATCCAATGGGCAATAGAGTCAAATGAACATTGCAACAAAGAGCTATGAAACAAGAAAATAATAGATTCTAATATGTTGATGCCTTACACCAATCATACACCATAGATCAGACCATACTTAAGAATCCACCTATGTACTCAGATATGCAATCACCCATTCAAAGGATTTTAACCCTCCCCTTAGAAGAGACCTAGAAACAAATAATACATTAATCTACATCCACAAAAAGACAAGTATAGGATACCCTTGATATCCCAGCTCATACACATCTTAAAACTAGTCCTAAACTTAGTTGTTTCTATGAAAACAACTCTATTGTAGACATCTTTAGACATACAATAGAAAGACTAAAACACCCTCGATGCTCTAATCAATAAGATCAAGAACCAAATGGAGACAATCTAATAGTAGTATGAATATGCTGAAATATTATACATAAGATAGACTTATTACAATTTACATTCTTATCTGAAAAACTAGAAAGGATACAAGAAACACCCTATATAAAGAGAAGAGGGCAATATTTATAGAAGGATTGATTCATGGAAACAACCCTAAAAATTATAGAGAAATCAGAACCCTCCTAAATGATCTTGGAAATCCTTATAAAGGATTGCAACAAGCTTGGGATTATTTAGGTCAAAATTAGGTCTACAACCACCAGGTACAATAAGAAATGAAAGAAATCAGGAAAGCCTGGAAACCTAGGAAGATCAGATCAAATCTGAGGTACAATTATTTGGGTTTCTCATCAATAGGGTAATTGCAATCATAATTCATCAATTTCTTGTTGTAGACAAAATAACTTTAAATGCCAGAACCAACTACAACTTGCATATACAGGGCATGGAGACAACTGAAATCCATCAAACTTTAGCCACCCTATTAAAATATCAATTCTGCATTAACTCACCATGACACATCAAGCAACAAAATTAGATCATGGCGGATACCTGCATCTTACTCATCAATTTTCACCTACAACCATCCCTGGAACAAATCAAACTTGATTTAGCTTTGTCGTATTCGGTTCAGTGTTCAAAACCCTCCAGAAACCCTAGCAAAAGATTCAAATATAAATCGACAATGGTTAATTTATCAAGTTTAAATAATGGCTGTCGATCTTGTTCCTTCGTGACACATCGAGCGACTCTCATTAATCATCAAATAGTCAACTAAACCTTTTAAAATTTCCTGACCACATCATCTTTATCGGCAACCAATCAGAAACAACCACCTCAACATGACCTGGTAGTTGGACCCATCACTTTATCAGTCTTTAAAACATGACCGTTGATCTTCACTTAAGAAAGAATAAATGACTGTTGTAATGCCACATTGGTTAATACCTCGTGCACCTTTTCTTCTCAACAATGTGACAACCATCAGATTGACTTACATCTAGCATCCCTTTAACATGTTGAAACCCTCAGCCCCATTGACAATTTCCAAGTCACCAGCCCTCACGACCAATGAAAAACAAACACATTAGCAATACCTGGCATCAGACCCACCTTGACCTTGGTCCTTTTCAGTTGGAAGATCAGACGGCTATCTCAATGCCATGATCATTATCCCTCGAGCACATTTCCTTTGTAGAATCACAACCTTCATTGGATCAAATTTGACCTGCAAAGCCTTTATCTTAACCTCGGCAAGCTTCCCCTTAACCCTTAGTCATCTGGTGAATACGCAGCTAAAGGCATTTGCTAGGTCACCGAAAGAAAACCTTATCCCATGCCTAGTTTGGAGATCACATGAATGAAGCATTTGGGTGATCGTTGAGTCAATCCTTAACCCTATGTTACATTCATAGAAGATGAGATAACCTTTATTCACCAAGTTGCTAGATCTTTCACTCAACCCCAGTTATATCTTAGGATTACACGCTGATCGTTGATCTTGTCCTCATCCTGTGGCTATCGCTGAATCGCTAAATGTTAACCTTAACTCACCTTATATCAAGTGATTTAGCGAACAAAGAGAAAACCTAACTTTCCTTTAACTGTGGTCAGACTTGGAGATCTCACGACTAAGGCAATCTCACATTTGCTAGATAATTTCTTGACCTCGAGTTAAATCACGAGAACACACAAAAGCCTCAGTTGCCAGATCGTTGAATAGAATAAAACATGTGCAGGAAAAGGATTTAAGTGGCTAGGAAAAAGGTAATAGAGAAATAGAATTGGCTAGGGTTTGGAATTAGACAAATTTCATGAAACCCTAGGCATGGATAAACCCTATTTCTCAGACCTTAAAATTGCAATTTCTCACTGGTTTGAACATTTGAGCACATGCAATATTGACTAGAGCTGGGACACACCATAAACTATCCCTGGCCATGGGTGTAAGCCATGAAACATCATAAATCTTCTTCACAGATCAAAAATATGTTGCAGTAGGAGAAGGTAACTCTCTTAGGGTTTTTGCACATTAGGCCATGCAATCTAGAATGGAACTTGTATACATCTTGGACTATCTATGGTTAAGCTTGCAGGCCGTAAGACCTTACACATCTTCTTCACAGATCAAAACAAGTTTGTAGGTGGACATGACAATTTCACAAAAAGTTTGTAGAAATAGACCATTTTCTTAGGATTTTTGCTATGACAGGAAAATGGCCTAACAAGAAGAACATAACTATTGTTGAATGTGCCAAAGCTATGATGCATGATCAAAAATTAGAAACCCACCTCTGGGTAGAAGTCTCTAATATTGTTGTCTACATCCAAAATAGATGTCCTCATTCTCATTTAGAAAAGAAGACTCTTGAAGGAGTATTCATTGGAACCAAACATAAAATAAGCCATCTTAGGATATTTGGATGTCTAATCTATATTCATATTCCTATAGAGAAAAGAACCAAATTAGAACCTTCCGGGAAGAAAGATATTCTAGTTGGATATAGTGAAACATCCAAGGCATATAGAATTTACATTTCAGGACAAAGGAATATTGAACTAAGCAGAGATGAGATCTTCGAGGAAGATATTGCATTGAAAAGATCCAAAGATGAAAATGAAATGAATGATGACAGTTAATAAGATCTCTCTCGTGATATTTAGAGTGAGATACAAGAGATCACCAAGGACAATGATTTTAGTGATCACATGGATACTACTAAAGATATCAAAACAAACAAGAAAAGACCGCTATGGGCCAGAAAGATGATTGAAGTAGGAAGATATGCAGCTCCTTTGGGTATGTCTAGGGAAAGAAAAAGATCTAACAAATTCTCTAGTTATGTTGCTCTAATGAGTGAATTAATAAAATTAGAACCTTGTAATGTTTAGGAAGCTCTTCATCATCTTACTTGGAAGGATGCCATGATAGAAGAATACAATTCTATCATTAAGAATGATGTCTGGGATATTGTACCCAGGCCCAAAAATAAATCAGTGGTTTCCTCCAAATGGTTATTCAAAATCAAACATGTAGTAGATGGAGGTATATAAAAATGCAAGGAAAGGTTTTTAGCCAGAGGATTCTCTCAGAAAGAAAGCATCGACTATGAAGAAACATTTTCCAAAGTTGCCAGGTATACCTCTATCAGAACTGTAATTGCTATTGCTACATCTATGGGATGGAAAATTCATTAGATGGATGTAAAGAATGCTTTCTTGAATGGAGTCATTGAAGAAGAAGTATACCTAGATCAACCTGAAGGATTCATAATTCAAAATAAACAATCATATGTCTACAAACTAAATAAAGCATTATATGGTCTCAAACAAGCTCTCAGAGCTTGGTATGAAAGTGAATAGAATAATTATAGGTATGGATGGAAGTGAATAGAAAGGATCACCAAAATGAATGATATGAAAATGTGAATAAGGTTTAATAGTGGTAGATAAGATAATATGATATGAAAGGGGGAATATAGGACCTATCCTTAATCCAAATTCCCAAAAGGAAAGATCCAAATGGATTAATCACAAAGAAGTGATCAATGCACAAATGAATCAAACAATGGAGAACATGAAGAAAGGAGGAAATCCTATAATCTATTATAGAAAATATGTACTTTAAATCTTAAATGAATAGAAGGAAAATGCTAACCTCAAAATAGGGAAAATGAAGCAAATGCTGATTTCTGATGTCTGTGCACAATTTCAAGAAATTCTGCAACCTGCTCCAGATTGGAAATGCTGAGATAGAGAAAACCCAAATTTTTTTTGTCCTTTTGAGGTCAGGTTGAATTTGACCCAAACAGTGAGGCATACTATTAACCCCCACTGAAGGTTGTCCCTGACATGAAATAGCTCCGATAGAAATTCTGTTCGCGGATCTCAAAAGTTCACCAAAAAGGGTATCCAGATCTAAACTTCAATTTGTTGTCCTGTAGCTGTATTTGCAAGAAAAATGGTTTTTGTTGTTCCGGTTTGGAATCAACTTTGAAATGTAATTGAAATTGCAATATGTATAAACAAAGTAAATGGAACTATTCACCTTGCTTATGTTGAAGTCCTTGTGGAGGATTCGAATCCTTGAATCCACAAGTAGGGATGCTCTAAATGAATGTAGAAATGTATGTAGGATGTCTCAAATCAATGGCATTAGATCTTCAACACCAATATTGAATGGATATTAGCTTAGGAAGAGGCTTGGATGAATGTGGATGGATAAATCTTCAACAAGAGGGCTCCATAGAGATTGAATCCTTCAATGGCTAACAATAGATCTCCTTGATGAACACTTGAATGCTTGAATGCTTGAATGCTTGGCTTGAAGATGAATGAATGATTGATTTCTTTCCTTCTCCTTCTTTCTTACTTACACTTGAGAGCTTGAGAGATTATGAGATGAGATATAATTGCTTGATTATGGATGTGAATATGAGAGAGGAAGGCTTCCTTTTATAGTGATCTAGGGCACAAACTTCTAGAGAGGCTGACATTGGAGAATTAAATCCCAATTAATCTTAACCCCTATAAATGGACCTAGATTAAATTCAATTTAAGATTTTACTATTTCGAAACCTAAAACAGCCGACCCAGAAGTGGGAAAATAAAACTTTTCGAAGCCCGACATCTTGAAACTTCTAGAAATTGAATTTGGACCTGGGGTCAGGGATGAGGTTATCTTTTCCCTAGGTCAGAGTTGAGGTCAACCTTGACCTAGGTCAGGGTCTAGGTTGTCCTTGACCCTTTAGGTCATCCTTGACCTAGAAAGTCAAAGTCTTCAATTTCTTAGAGAAAGTCTGTCAGAAAGAGGCTAGAAACAGGGAGAGAGAAGTAGAACAGGGGGAAAGAGCCAGATCCATGCAAAGACCCAATCAAGGCACTTGACATGACACTAGACCAATTAATCAGAGGGATAAATGCTCTTATCATGGAAGTGCTTCCATTTTAAGATGATATATTAAGCCCCCACTTTAGCAAGAGTATGGACTCGATGCAAACTCTTGGTAAAGGAGATCATAATGAAAAGATAATCTTATTAAAATCAAAGGGACAAAGAGATCCTCAAGCCCCCAGGGAATCAAGTCTTTGTCAACTCCAAGATCACAATAAGAGAGACATCTCTAGAGAGAGAGAGAGAGGGTGTGATTATCTCACCCAATGATAACTTATGTCCCATTGTGAACCACACAAGGAAATGACACAACTGTAAAGATGGAATTGAACCACCTAGTGAATGTGGCTATTCACTAGTCAACCCATCAAGAATTCATCCTTAAGAATATTCTATTCCATAAGAGTAAAACCAAAAGAAAAAGAGATCTAGTCTTATGGACACCTTCAACCTTAAGGGATCAAAAATTTGAAACTGGAGGCATCAAGAGATCCTAAAACATAAATCCATACTTTAAGGATTAGTCACTAATCCAAAAAGGGAGAAAAGTATCTTGAAAAATAATATGTGTATCGAAAAGTGCGTTTGTGCAATAGGTGAGTAGAGTGTATGCGCCCACGTTAAAGTCATTGCTAGCACTTTAACAGGAGCAATGGATTTAATGGAAACATAAAAATCTCCACTAATTATGTTTCCACTATGAGATGCCCCCAGATGAAGACAAATCAAGGGAAATCCCACATAAACATACAAAGAACACAGAAGGGATCTACCTACCATGGGGTCAGTATGATCATAAGATAATATATATATGATATGATTGAAAATGAATTGACATCATTCTCCAAAGAAAGTAGAACTACAATCACAAAGGAGGAAAGATCACATAAGAAATACAAAGAAGAATCTTTTCAGACCATGACCTAGAGACCAAAAATATTTAGTGCTACCAAGTCCCGGATCCAAGCAGATTACACAAGGAAACATTTACGAACAATAGCACAAGTACAAAATAACATGAAACAACATATAAAAGAATAAAGATACATATAGAGGAATTGTACAATAGGTTCGATTCCTTTATCACCTTGTACCAACAAAGCAATAAGGGTCGTATAAAAGAATCTAACAACATTTAGCAAATACATCCCGGGAGAAGCACAGTACAATAGGAAAACACACAACAAAGCTAACATAAAGGACAAGCCGATCAAGCATGCCACCTACTCTCCCCATCTTGTTCTATATCATTTAGGGAAGGTGGGTAACTCACAAGAGGGACTATATCCAACACAGTAGGAATGATAGCTATTTCCAAACAAGGATCCTCTTGAGAATCACAATGTTTGATACTAAGTGTAAGTGTTAATTGTCATGAAAGCATATTAGGTAAATCAATGTCAATGTCAATAGTCTCATATTCATCATTAACATCATCAAGAGTATCTTCTTCATCTAGATTAATCAAAATAGGATCTAAGATACGAATAGAATCATCATAATCATGCATCTTAACATCATTATTAGTAACAACATCATGCATAGGCTTATCAGAAGAAAGTAAAGAATTACGAGCTTTATCTTGAGAACGATGCTTCTTACGATGTTCATTAGCAGTTCGATTACATTTTTCTTTGCTTGAAATATGCTGAGAACTAGGAGGAACAATTACAAGATCCTTCATAGGTTCTTTAGGAGGTTTAATAGGATTATCAGTAGTTGGATGATCAATAGTAGGAACTTGATTAACAGATGTAGAAGCCATGGATAAAGGAGGTATGGAAGGTGTAGGCAAAAGACCATGATTAAGATCCATCAGAGGTGCACTTAATTTGAGAATCTTACGATGCTTATAGGCTTGATATGAGTGGAAAATATTATTAGGTCGAGAAGGACATGAATTAGGTAATGAAGGCCAAAAGAAATCAAGAGTAGCACAATCCCTGGGCCTAGAAGGTTGATACAAACTATGATTAACCATCTTCACTTCTTCATCATGAATAAATTTAAGACATTTATGGATAGGTGAAGCAAAAAAATGCATGGCATTCAACCAAGGAAAACCAAGCTTAACTTGAAATTGATCGGAAGTAGGAACAACAACAAAGGTAGTGTTCACAATTTTACCACAAAGTTCAACTGGTAAGTTAATAGAACCAAATGATGGATAAAGAAAACCATTACAAGTTTGAATCCACAAATCAGATGTATCATAAGAATCACGTTGCAAATTTTTCATAAAAAGATTTTCTTCAGTAATAACATTGACTAGAGATGTAGGATAAAAAAGACAACCAAAATTAGGTATCCGGGAAATCCTAGCATAAATGCAAAGGGGACCATCAAGAGCTTTAATGGTCTTAGAATCATCAAAGGTAATCAAAAGTTCTCGAGGTCTTTTATTCTTAGGTTGTTGTCGAGGTTTAGGTTGAATTTTCAATTTAGGTTTTGGTTGAGGTTGAGATGGAACTTGAGATTGAAGCCAAGGTTGAGGTTGAGGTGGAGATATACATTGAACAACATGCTCCACTTGATTAACAATGTGATTAAGATCATCCATCTTTGAATCATACACAATATCCATAGAAGATGGCTGAGCAATGGTATTAGTATCATGTGTGGGTAAAGGATTCATATAGATTTGAAGATTTTGATTCGGGGAGAGACAAAATTGTTCCCACTACCATCAAGATTATCAAAAAATAAGGCATTAGAATCAATTAAGTCTTGAACCTTATGTTTTAAAGAATAACATTTCTCAGTATCATGACCATTTGGATGATGATATTGACAAAAAGCTTTAGGATCAAAAGATTTAGATGCAATCGTAGTAGGTAAAAGAGGTCGAATAGGAGGTAAATTAATCATATTAGTAGTTAACAACCTATTCATAATAGAATGTAAAGATTTAGAAATAGGAGTAAACATACGATTTAATCAAAAAGTAGTGGATGCAGAAGTGGCATTGTGAGATGCAACAACAACTTGATCAGCAACTGCATTCGCTTATTTGTTTATCTTGACATAGTTGTTGAATTTTTGAAATTTGTTTGGATTAGGAGCAACATCACTTTTATCAACTGGAACAGGTGCCATTGGAGTGTTGCTCTCAAATTGACTCACTTTTAATTGATAATGATGAAGCACTACACAAAGTTGTTGAAAAGAGGTAAATTCAGTAAGCAAAATCTTATCTCTAATATCCTTTTGTAAATTTGAAATAAGCATATGTTGAATATCAGTATGAGGAACATGGTAGGAAATCTGAGCATGTAAATGCTTAAATCTACCAATAAATTCAGTCAATTTTTCCTTAGCACTTTGTTTAAAATGCATCAAATCAGTCAAAGACACTTGTGGGCCAATGTTGTTTTGAAATTATTGAATAAAAGTATTGGCAAGTTGTGGAAATGAGTCAATAGAATAAGGAGACAAGGAACAATACCATTGTAAGGCCTTGTCATGAAAAGTTATAGCAAACAACTTGGCTAAAATCCTACGGTCATGAGCATAATCACTACAGAGGATTTGAAATGTTTTAACATGATGAACAGGGTCTCCTTTTCCATTATAATTCTCAAGATGAGGTATATCAACTTGTTGAGGAACAAGAGTACGAATAGTATCTCAAGACAAATGACTTCCCATGTCACATGTAGGAATGCTAAACTTGTTTTGAGTCAAGGATGCAAGTTGTTGTTGTAAAGATGACACAGTTTGAGCCAAATTGATGATTGTTGAATCATTAGAAGAAATAGGAGGAATAGCAACATTTGAAACACTAGGTAAAGTGTAAGAAGCCGTAGGAATAGAAGACACAATTAGAGGAACACTTGGAACTACAGTTGGAAGAGGATTGGAATAAGTAAAAGGAACATTATGATAAGAAGGTTGTGATGTAGTAAGGGACATAGGAGGAACACTCATAGGAACATAGGGAACCATCACAGTCACCAAAGAAGGAGTATAGGTAGGAATACTAGGTAAAGGAATAGAAGATGGTTCTACACTAGTGACATGAGGAATCAACCCTAAATCTTGATCTTCTTGAGCTAAAGGTTTAACATTTGAATGCACGAGATGAGTAATACCATGCAAGAGATTAACACCTTGATCACTATCACGAAGAACTTTCTTAAGAGCCTCTATAGCTTGAATAGAATCTTGATTATGGTTTTCTTGAATAAGCCAATTACCCATTTTATCAAGTTCAGTTGAAAGTTTTTGGACTTGTTCAGGAGGAACTCTTAAAGCATCATCCTCATCATTAGATGAGTGAGAAGAGTTTTGCTCCATAATAGGATTGGATCATGAAGAATCAAATTATCATCTGGGATCCTAAGGAAAGGAGAAGATGACTTAGGATCAAAGACACCCATAAGTCTACGACTTATTCTAACCGGAATATTATAAGTAGGACTACTACTAGTAAAGCTCATAAACCAATGCAATGAAAATGAACTAGACTAAGAAAACATAAAGCATTAATATTTTTGTATTTTGAAAGAGATTTTGTAATTTTTTTTGTATTTTTGAAATATAGATGCAAGTAATCTAATTAGCATGAAAGATTTAACATAAAAGACAAATCTAACATCAAAAAGATAATATAAACAGAAATCTAACACCACAAAACACAACAGGGCATCTAATTCCACAAAATAAAAGAGGGTAAGTATTTCGGGTTCACCAAAATGAATAGAATAATTATGGGTATGGATGTAAGTGAATAGAAAGGATCACCAAAATGAATGGTATGAAAATGTGAATAGGGTTGAATAGTGGTAGATAAGATAATATGATATGAAAGGGGGAATATGACCTATCCTTAATCCAAATTCCCAAAAGGAAAGATCCAAATGGATTAATCACAAAGAAGTGATCAATGCACAAATGAATCAAATAATGGAGAACATGAAGAAAGGAGGAAATCCTATAATCTACTATAGAAAATATGTACTTGAAATATTAAATGAATAGAAGGCAAATACTAACCTAAAAATAGGGAAAATCAGGAAAATGATGATTTTTGATGTCTGTGCACAGTTTCAGGAAATTTTGCAACTTGCTCTGGACTGGAAATGTCGAGATAGAGAAAACCTAGAAAAATTTTGTCCTTTTGAGATCAGGTCGATTTTGACCCAGATAGTGGGGTACAATCTTACCCCCCACTGAAGGTCATCCCTGACCTAAAAAAGCTCTGATGGAAATTTTATTTGCGGATCTTAGAAGTTCACCGAAAAGGGTATCCAGATCTAAACTTCAATTCATTGTCCTGTACCTGTATCTGCAAGAAAAATGGTTTTTGTTATTTGGATGGGGGTTTACCTTGGTCAAACCCCAGTTTGGAATCAACTTTGAAATGTAATTGAAATTGCAATATGTATAAATAGAGTAAATGGAACTATTCACCTTACTTATGTTGAAGTCCTTGTGGAGGATTTGAATCCTTGAATCCACAAGTAGGGATGCTCTAAATGAATGTAGAAATGTATGTAGGATGTCTCAAATCAATGGAATTAGATCTTCAACACCAATCTTGAATGGATCTTAGCATAGGAAGAGGCTTGGATGAATGTGGATGGAGAAATCTTCAACAAGAGGGCTCCATAGAGATTGAATCCTTCAATGGCTAACAATGGATCTCCTTGATGAACACTTGAATGCTTGGCTTGAAGATGAATGAATGATTTCTTTCTTTCCTTCTCCTTCTTGCTTACTTGCAATTGAGAGCTTGAGAGATTATGAGATGAGATATAATTGCTTGATTGTGGATGTGAAAATGAGAGAGGAAGGCTTCCTTTTATAGTGATCTAGGGCACAAACTTCTAGAGAGGCTAACATTGGAGAATTAAATACCAATTAATCTTAACCCCTATAAATGGACCTAGATTAAATTCAATTTAAGAGTTTACTATTCTGAAACCCAAAACAGCCGACCTGAAAGTGGGAAAATAAAACTTTCTGAAGCCCGACATCTCGAAACTTTTGAAAACTGAAATTTGGACCTAGGGTCAGGGACAAAGTGTTAGAAAGTAAAGTCCACCAAGAAAACTGATAGGGGGGGCTGAATTAGTTATCAAATAATTATAAATTTTATCATCTTCAACAACATTAAACCATATAAGCAATATAATTACCAACCATAGAAAGATATTCATACACAATAACACAATGACACAAGATTTGTTGACTAGGGAACCTCTTGATCAAAGAGTAAACCCCGGTGGGAATGATGCCCAAAAAAGATGCACTAATATGAATATTCCTTGTGAAAAGATGGACTCTATTAGGAGTCTTATGAAATACATTCAGTACATATGAATCCCTGTTAAAATATTCTAACCCGGTTAAGAGTTATGGAAGACAGAAGGACCCATTGCCCAAACAGCTTCAGGGTAAGATCACTGAACACACTATCCAAATAATCTTTGCATTAATCATTACTCAATAGAATAATATGTTACCTCTTCTTTGACTGTGCCAAACCACACTCACTGTTACATCAGATCTCAATTTTAGATCTCTGTACTTCGCATGTCTTCCTTCACAAATTCACTTTCATACTTAGCTCTTTTCTTCACTTCATGCATACAACATCACACACAATCGCTACTTCCACATCACAAATACATACTACTAAATTTAAAAAATGAAATGCATTCCTTCCTTTATACCACACTCAAATAATTACAAATGAGTCGGCATATAATTACAAAATAAAGGTTTTCACACGCTACACCAAAATTGCACAAAACTGTCGGCTTCCAAATACAATAAATCTTCACTCGTGCAACCTCAAAGTCTATGCTATCACCCACATCACTATCAATGTGTCTTCAACTTCCCTTTAACTACATAAAACCATATTCCATCCTGATTAGGAGATATCATTCGATTTCCACAAATCGCTACTCAGAAACACTGCCTGAATACTGCTTCCACCAAAATGATCATAACTTCCATGAATAAATGAATTACTATCTGCACTCTTAATCATAGACATATAACATATCAAAGAGTATAACCTCAACATCACATAGCTCCAACTATAATAACCCATGTGCGCTAATCCAAACTCTATCTGCTTCTCTGCAAGTCTTCGGTAAATCATTGTGTTGACATCAAAGACAATCATAGTCATGAATGCAACAACAAATGCTACAGAATGGATGCCAAACATTTAGAATTCATTCCTAACATGAGGCTGTCTCTTCCCTAGGTTAGAGTCAAGGTCGACCTTGACCTAGGTTAGGGTCTAGGTCATCCTTGACCCAGAAAGTCAAAGTCTTCAATTTCTTAGAGAAAGTCTATCAGAAAGAGACTAGACATAGGGAGAGAGAAGTAGAACAGGGGGGAAATATCAAAATCCATGCAAAGACCCAATCAAGGCACTTGACATGACCCCATGCCACTTACTTGGAGGGATAAATTCTCTTATCATGGAATTGCTTCCATTTTAAGATGATACAGAAAGGATTGACCATTATCTATCAAAACTCAACTTCTCAAAAAAATGATGTAGACCCAAATCTCTATTTCAAAATCTGAGATGGAGACATGTTGATCTTGATTCTTTATGTTGATGATTTATTAATCATAGGAGAAGAGAACCTCATCATTAAATGCAAGAAAGACTTAGCATCTGAATTTGATATGAAAGACTTGGGAATTCTTCATTACTTTCTTGGATTGGAAGTGTGGCAACATAAAAATAACATATTTCTAAATCAAGGAAAGTACATGGTGGACATCCTCAAGAGATTCATAATGATGGAGTGCAATCCTATGCCTACTCTAATGGAGACAAACCTCCTCAAATTCAAGGAAGCATCTAATGATTATGAGCCTGTAGATCCTATCCTATACAGATAGATAATTGGGTCCTTGATGTACTTAGTAAACACTAGGCCTGATATTTTCTATACAATGAATGCACTTAGTTAGTTCATGAGTGAACCAAAGAAAATACACCTAGTAGAAGCTAAGAACATCCTCAGATATCTTCGAGGCACAATTAGATATGGGTTGAGATATGAAGATGTGGACCTGAACTTTCATGGATACACTAATTTAGATTGGGCTAGAAACATTGTGGATCAAAAAAAGTACCTCTGGATGTTGCTTCAGTTTAGGTTCAGACATGATTTCTTGGTTGAGAAAACTTCTAGTTGGACTATTTGGAAAACCACTAAAGCCCACCGTTATTCATTGTGACAATTAGAGCTGCATTAAACTATTCTTGAATCGAGTTTTTCATAACATATACCTTATCAATACATTAGAGACATGGTAGAAAATAATGTGGTGGAGTTGAAATATGTTAGCACAAATGAACAAACATCAGATATACTCACCAAACCTCTTATGAAGATTAAAGTAGAATACTTCAGAGGTAAACTTGGTATGATTGTAATTTCTGAGAATGAGTCTCAGTATCTTTGATCATTGTACTAATAAATATTTCTTTGTTATCATGAGTGTTATTTCATGAGTATATATGTGTGTGTGTGTGTGTTATTTATGTGCATCATGAATAAGTGACAACTTTTAATGATTGCATTTGTATATTTGATAGTTATTGGAAGGTGACGATCTTACAATAACTTGTCTTCATCATGATGGATATCATATTGTTGATATATAAGCAAATCATGATGATGTCCCTATGGAGGGTGCACATACTGTATATACTTCCATTAGAGATATGAGTAACTAGTGAACATCATGAGACTTGATGTTAGCAGGCCATTACTCTAAGTACTTGGTGAATATCATGGATTTGATATTAGCAGGCCATTACTCTTGATATTATGAGATAATATCTTTATAGCCATTATTAGTACTTGGTGAACATCACAAGACTTGATGATTAGCAGACCATTAATCTGAGTACTTGGTGAATATCATAGATTTGATATTGGTAGGCCATTACTCCTGATATTATGAAATAATATCATTTCTAATATTACATTGAGGTAATATTTTATTCATATTGTGTATGAATCTTTTAATAAAACATCTTCCCTAGCTAAGAGGGAGTGTTAATGATATAGCGTCGGTCAGTAAATTAATCAATTAAGAATCATCTTTGGAAAATGATTAAACGTATATATATATATATATATATATATATATATATATATATATATATATATATATATATATATATATATATATATATATATATATATATATATATATATATATATATATATATATATATATATATATATATATATATATATATATATATATATATATATATATATATGTTAATGATAATAATACATAAAATATTGATTGAGTTATCAACCGACAAATATGAATATATTTGGAGATCACGATACTTATCATGTGGCTTGTATTAAAGGTACCATAACATAGTTGTGTTACATTATGTAATACATACTGTAACATAGTTTTGTTACGATACGTACTACGTATCATAACATAGATGTGTTATGATACGTAATATGTATCGTAACACATGTGTTCTAATACCTATTATGTATCGTAACAAGCTTTATTATCTACGACAAATCTTTTGTATTAAATAGTGCCTCCAATGTATTATGAAACAGTATCCCCTGCGAAACATAAAAGACATGTCTCATGTAGAGACATGTCTCTACATTCGTAGAGGCATGTCTCTCCATGAGACATGTTCTCATAATTAAATATTTATGTTCAGAGAAATCTACATTTGGAAGACACGAAAATAAATGGTAGTGTTCTTCCAAGTACAGATTTATATATGCAGAATAATATACAAATATTGAAAGTTCACAGTTTGATTTAAAATAGAATTAAAATATCAATTAGATCTAAATAGGAATCTTAACATATATTAATAAATCCCATTTCAAAAAAGGGGACATCAAAATCCACCCTAAAATTGCTTGTCCTCAAGCAATGTAATCCCATTTGTAATCCACCTTCGAATGTGCAACTATGATATTATCATATATGTTTTCTCCCTTATTTTGAATGTGAATTATGATTGATAGTAAAAACTTGGCAAAGCTTAAGATAGGTTTTTTCTCATCTTCCAAAGAAAAGGATCAAGGCCATCTCATAATGGTGCCAATTGAATTTGCAACAAATGACGTTTGCATGATAACATGCCTCAAATTCATATCTTTGGGTTCACTCTTAGTTTTTCTCTTCTCCTAGATCAACTAAAACTATAGGAGGAATGGAAGATATAGGAGGTGGCACAAAAGTATAAATAGTAGAAATGGAAGGTGTGTGAAGGAGTCCATGTCCAGGATAAAGAGATGGGACATACTTATGGTTGCTCAATTTGGAAATTAATATAGATTTTTATTTTTGATAAGATAAAAATAAATGATCTTGGTGAGGTTGCAAAGGTGGAGTCATGTTAGGCCAAAAGAAGTCAAGGCAAAAGTTTCCATGACTTGCTAAATGCTAATAGTGACTATAATTGATCATGATAACCTATTCATCATGGGGAAACTTAAGCCACTTATAGATAGGAGAAGCAATACCTTTCATGGAGGTAGGCCAATTCTCACTTAGAATTGATTGGAAGTTGGGATCACAATAAAGGTGACATTGAAGCATTTCGTACAAGCTTCAATGGGAAGAGTGATAGAACTATGGGTAGGAAAAGTAAAACCATTGAAAGTCTTAATCATCACATCAGATTTGTCATATGAGTCTTGGTGAAATTGTCTTCTGAAAAGATGTTCCTTAGCTATAACATTCACCATACAAGTAGGATTAATAAGCACTCCTCAACAAAACATATCATTAATTTTTATGGAAATGCAAATAGGACTATCAGATGCTTGAATAGTCTCCTTAGGATCAAATGTATTGTAAGGCTTAGGTTTAGACTTGGGTTTGGACTTCTATTGGTCAATGAGATTAACAACATGATTGACTACACTACACATAGCATAAAATTGTATGGAACTAGGTTGAATAGGAAGAATAATGTGGGTAGAAGAAAAAGCAAATGAATCAATTTTCTCAACTATATTGGTAGAATGAGAAGGAAAAGGATTGGTATAGATTTGCAAGTTTTGGTTAGGAGGTGTAGAGGATTTGTTTCCATTATCATTCATTCCCTCAATGGTTATGGTATTTGGATCAATGAGTTCTTGAATAATCTGCCCCCTCAAAAATGAATCCAAGCACAATGTGGCTTGAGAACATGATGGAAGACAAAGGCAACAAAGGTGAAATTAGAAGTTTGAGGCCTAATTACATTTGGAGGAAGTAAAATGATTTTGAAAGTAAATTAGGTAGATGAAGGACAAAGAAAATGAAGTTAAGAATTCCTCAGGGATGTCAAAATTCCTCCATCCTCGAGGATAAAATCCTCTCCACTCTAAGAATTCCGTTTCACCATGGTAATGATCAAGTAATAACTTAGCCTCCCAACTTGAGTCTCAGTTGCATTCAATTAAGAAATGATTTAAATCAGAGGTGTGAGGGATCGAAAGGGTAAGGATTGAAAATCCTTGAATGATCATGATTTATGCCCCAAGCAAGAATCCTCCAACATGTGAAATTTTTGCCCCATCAAAGCATAGGCAATGTAACACTTTTGATAGCATGAGGCAAATTTGATGATTACAGGATGAAGTTCTAGAGTTTGGAGGTAACTTGAGGAGGAATTAAGTGAAATTCATTGAAGTAAAGATGATGGAACAATTAGGTAGGGGTGGAATCCACCCCCTACCAAGGAGTCCTAATCCTCTAGGTAGTAAGATTTCTGCCCTCAACTTGAGGCAAATCTCAGTGTTGATTCAATTGGATGGAGGAAAAATTCAATCAAAAGAAAAGTGATGGGAGTCTAAGTCAATTGAGAGGTTGAAGGATGAAGCCTTATATTACATGAAGAGGGTGATGATATGTTGAAGAAGTAAAGTAATTCCTCAAGGATGGCTGAATTTCACCATCCCCAAGGATAAAATCCTCTCACATGGAGGATCTTTGCCTCAAGCTGAGCTCGACCAAGCTACATGAAAAGAGGCAACTTCATTAAGGAGTGTTAAACATTTAAAAATATTTCAAGTCCTTAATGCAGGTCAGCCTTAAGGGGATAAAATGGATTAATTGAAATGTTTTTATTGGGTGAGAAAGGCCAATTTGACCTACATTGAAAGAGACGCCTCTTCAAATTCTAGATCACCTATAAAAGGAAGGCAATTTTTTTTTTCTTTTCACCTCAATCAAGTGTAGTTTACCTCTGCAAGAAGACATCAAAATACTCCCCAATAGGAAATGATTTTCTATCAGCTGTAAGGCAACAAATTTATCTCCAATAGGGTAGTAGCTTGTTTCCAAATCACTAAGAAATAACAAATCATCATAGGGAGAGGGAAAATCTTTTGAAATTTTGGGCACTTAGAACATATTCTTTTCCTCAAATCAGAGATGAAGGGAGAGAATAAAATGAAATTTGGGCATGTTATTGCATCCCAAAAGTCATTTAGAGTCCATATTTTGGAAGAACCCATTTCAATTTGCGAGAATAAGATTATTTTATCAAAATTAAACTCGAGATTTGCAAGTGAATGAGGGAGTTTGGTTTTAAACTTGAAGGAAATTCATTTGTTTGATGTTGATGCAATTTATTTTCATCAATTTTTTAGATTTTATTCATGTTTGCTTATTTTTTTGTGAGCTTAATGCTTTTTTTCCCTCTTGTTTTGCATGGTGAGTAATTGAAGGAGGTCTAGAGAGAAATGAGCTATTTGAGACTTCAAGTAAGGAGAGATCAAGATCAAGCTCAATAACTCCAAGTTCATGCTTGAGGACTTCAAGTGAGAAGGAGATTCAAGTCAAATGATCATAGTGCAAGTCCTAGGCAAGATGAAGATCAAGTTCATGAAGATGAAAGTGGTTCAAGTTGTAGCAATGAGAAAATTTCCAGGAAAGAATATAAAGAAGATTTGAGAAGATTCAAATTAATTTGGGAATATGCCATCACAATCAAAGGCTTGATCATGTTGAGTATCAAGAGATATTTTCCCATCACCAAAGGATTGATCAAGTCTACAAGATAAGGATGTTGAGGTGGCACCCAGTTGTCTTCTACCAATTAGAAAATTCATGTTTCATGCACATTCAATCATATTATGCCAAGTGTACAATTTTATTATTGGTCCATAGAGTGGTGCCTTCTGTAATACCCCAAAAATGGGCTATAGGTTCATTAACCTCATACATCGACACATCGAACGAAATCAACATCAAAGTCCTAACCTAAGGCACATTTGAACATCATCAAATCTTAATTGATTATCATAAATTCTGCATCAGGGAATATTCCTAGTAATATTTCTAATTATCATAATTATCTTTAATTTAATGATTATTTGGCGATAAATCCTATTTATCCTAAAGTTTGATTAATTGAAATATTCTCAATATTTAATTAATTAGATTTAATTCTTCCACTTAATTGTTTAATTGAAGTTAATTCTATTTATTCCTAAATTGTATTATTTAATTTTGACAATAAATCCAAAATCCTATTGTTAATTGATTAAATTCTTATTTAATTAATTAAAGCAAGTTGTCAATTTTTAATAATATTGTTTTTGAATAAAAGTTTGAAAAAAATTGATTAACCCATAAATCAATTGTTTTATTTTTCAAAATTAGTTAAGTTGGAAATAAATCACTTTATTATTAAATTAATTCATAAATAAAACATGCACAATCAAGAAAAGCAGACAACTATCAATTATCAATTAAAGCTAAACTCTATTTTGAGTTAGACTATGCTTTTGCATGTTTTTGTGAGTTAATTATCCTTTATTTAAAAATAACTCAAAAATCAACCTGAGTTATTTGAGTGATTTATGGCTTTCTTTCATGCATCCTCAAAGCCCTAGATTTCTATAAATTAAGGCTTCAGCTCATCTCAAATCATCTAAAAAATTTGCATACTTACTCTAGAGAATCGACATCTCGAGAATTGAAGCTTCTTGCGAATCAACAGTTTTTTTTGTGAGATCAATTTTGTTTACAATTCTAGTTTCATTTAGCATATCATTGTTAGATTAATTTTCATATAGAATAGATTCATATCATATTTTTCATCTTATCGCACAAAAAATATAAAAAAAAATATTAATTTGCATTCATTCCATATTTAGATTTTGCATTAAAATCCTTCATTTAGGTGTCGTCAAGGTCACTGATCTCGGTCCAATCTGAGAATACATACTCGCATCTACTAGAAGGCAGTAAATCGCCTGGTTAGTTTAGTTTCTATTTCATTGCACAATTTTGATTTTTGCTAACCTCTAATGTTTTACTGAAGTGTTATGTCCACAGCTAGGTACAAAATTCACACACACATTTTTGGCGCTCATCGTGGGGCCTTGAGCCTCATTCTCTTCATTTTTATCAAATTTTATATATTTTTGGAGTCACTTTTTCATCATTTTTGCGCAAACAGGAAAAACACCGCCTACGAGAAAATTTGGTGATGCCGCTCATGAGCAATTTAATCACGCCTACGAGCAATTTGATCATGCCTACGACAAATTTGATCACACTTGTGTATATTTTAGTCCCACTTGTGCACATTTCAATCACACCTGTGCACATTTCAGTCACGCCTATGCACATTTCAATCAGGCCTATGCACAGTTCAGTCACGCCTGTGCACATTTCAGTCACGTCTGTGCACATTTCAGTCACGCCTATGCACATTTCAGTCATGCCTATGCCTATTTTGATCATGCCTGCTTTCTATTTTCTGATTTGCTTTTTTTGAAAATTTTGGCATTTTCAAAAACCGTGCCTCTGAAAAACTGGCACCCATTTTTGAGAAATTTTCCCATATGGTATTGAAAATTTAAGTGTGATATATTGTTGGAAAGCTCTTTCTGATCCTAATCCAACCATGTTGGTTTCATTTTCAAATTTTGCCATTTGATAAGCTATTTTACTTGCAGATTATCTAATTTTTCTGTTGAATTCCATGATAGCAAAGACAAAGAATTTGCAGATTTGTAATTTCAGATTATTGATTTCTAACACTTACGGTTTGTTGTTGATTTGTCTTGATTTTGTACTTTTGGATGTGTGCTAAATTCTAGATTGCAGATCTTTGGACCTAAGGTGAGTTACTACAATCTCTATAACACTTGGTTTTGGGCATAAAATTAATCTCTTGCATGTCTAGCTTGTGTGACCTTTTATCGCTTTCATATCATAGACTTCATTTTGGGCTATAAAAATGAGCATAGATTTTCTTTTCACATATCTATTACACATAGTAAATAGGCCCTATGAACACTATTCATGGTTCTTGAGAGAGTGGGTTTCCAACGAAACTCTTCTCAATGAAGGAACCCTTGTAGGTAGGGAGGATACTGAGGGAGTCTCACATTCTACTAGATTCGTGTGTCTTCAACTTTTGATCGATGCATTCTCTCTCTGGAGAGGTTGATAGATCATAAGTGGTTGACATCATAGATCTTTGTGAGATAATCTTGGTCTTAGCGTGTCAGATTAATCTATCTGCTTTGTTTTGGTGAAGTGAAGAGGTTAGGGGATTATGCTCTACTTCCTTTTTGGATAGTACCAGAAACCTAGATCCTTGAATTTGATCTAGTCTCCATGTGGTATCTTTTGTGAGTCACCTTTAGAGAGGGTTAACCGTAGTGGACATTCCCTTAATTGGGTCAACCACGTTGACGGAATCTCAAGCAATAATAGCCATTTTCACCGTGGTAGTGACAACCGCTATATAAATGTCCTGTTGGAAGAAATCTCCATAGGTGTGGTCTCTTGTTGGGTTGTCAGATCTCCCTAGCAACTCCTGATTGATTAAATTCTTGGACTGTGTCAAAACCCTGGTGCACCAGGATTGGAGTTCACCCTCTTGGATCATAAAAGTTGCAGAGTCAAACCATTACTAAAAACCCTAGCGAGGCCAAATTTTCATTTTCTAGGAATATGTGCATTAATGCAAAACTTTTTGGAACATACACAATTAACACTTCTAAGGATTAGCACAAATAAGTCACTTGATTGTTCATGCACAAGGTTTCTTTTGCCCTTGTTCATTATTTTTAGACATGCTTGAAATCACTTGCTTGCTATTTTGCGTGCTTGCTTATCTATCTGGTTACTGAAAACAAACAAATCTGTTACAATCCTCAAATCTGGACATTGAAATTTGCAAACAATCTGAAACTGAAAACCCAAAATTTGCAAAAATTGAAGTAAAACACCTTTCTGGAGTCAATAGTCATTTTGTAAAGTCAGAAAGTCATACGACTTTTGGCTATTGTCATTTTAGAACCCCCAGATTGTCGTATGGTATCAGATATATTGTTGTACGAGTTTTGCTACTAGTCATTTTCAAAAAGTCAAAATTCTTGCTATCAACTGTCGTGCGAGTTTTGCAATAGTCGTATGAGTTTTTCAATTGTCATTTCATGCTATACCCATTGTCGCACGAGCCTGTAGAGAGTCGTTTGAGAAATTTCAAAAAGTTGTCAGAACTATCAGAGACTTGATTTTTCTAGCCTATTTCCAGAATCTGTCAAAAAAATCACTGTGTTAGGAACAAAACAAAAAATACTGAGAATCCAATCATTTTCCTAAAGTGGCCTTTTGAATCTAATTTCGCCTTCTGTTTAATCGATTTGAGTCTTTATCATCTTGTGTCAAAACCTTGTCATAACTATCCAATCTTCAATCAACTATCAAAATAGCTAAGTGTTGTCATCTCATGTCTGCTATATTTTGGGTGTCTACCCATACATCCAAGGTACAATATCCTTCATCTAAGTCAAATCTAAGCTTCAATCAATCAAACCTTGACAAGGTTGCGTCATCTGATCTTCTTGAATCAAGTCATTCCTCAATTGTCTCCATCCTATTCTTTTACTTCACCCAAGGTTAATGGTGGAAACTAGAGCTTCCTTGCACAAGAAATCAGGAGAAGCATCTCATACCTTACCTTTGACTCATATCTAGGGTCCAACTCTTGAACAACTCTACAATTCTGGTCTTTATGAAGATGATGGTCTTGACAACTTTTAATTAAAAACTGGTTACATTCCCCCTCCATCAATTCAAGGAGTCAATCAACAAACTCTACATCAATCTATTCCAAGGAGTCCTAAAACTCCTAACATGTCTCAAAGAATCAGTACATATGAGGAAGAAACTCTAATCACCGCTATGATGAAACAGATGCATGCTATGCAAGTCAAGCTTAACAAACTTGAGAAAGAAAAGGAACCTAAAGAGTTCTCCATGGAAGCTCTATGCCCTTTTCCATTTGATAAAGACTTGTACATGTCACCATGCCCTTGGACAAAATATGAGCAACGTGATAATCCTTTTGATACTTCTTCTATGGAGAGTGACATACCCATCTTTGAAGATTATGATGACTATGATGAGGGACAATATAGTGATACCTATGACACCTCCATTCCTAAGAGTCCTCCTTGTCATGTGCTCATGCTTATTGGAAATGGGATGTCACATTGGATAGATCATGATGGTGATCCATATGATTCTGATTTTGAAAGAGACTTTGATGATTTCTGTGAACAATACCTAGAAGATACATCTACTTCTGTTGAGGAAGAGAAAGCTTACTGAGCTGATTATAAATGTGCATACTATAAGGATCTCTCCTCTAAGAACTCTCATGCTGAAAATAAAGATTACACTCTCAAGAAAGATCATGTTAATGTTGAACCTTTGTCTTGTGATGGTTCCCTTCCATCCCTTACTTCCTCCAATACCCATACATTTCCTAAAGCTCCCAAGCCTATCAAATCTTTCACAGAACCTTCATCCACCAAAGGTCCTAATAATTTTCATGTGGTTTCTTATAGTTATCCTCAAGGGATACCTCTTAAAGAAACTCAAGCTAACCTAACCTTCACTTGGCTACAAATACTTTCAATAATGCTAAACCTAAAGAGCCTAAGCCTTTATATGCTATAATGCCTACTTTAGCTAGTCCTCCACCATCTCTTCCAAAGTCTTCCATACAATCCCAACATGCTTCCTTGTCCTTAGAAGTGGCTCCATGTCAAGAGGAATCTAAAAATGATAAAGAAAAGAACATAAAGAAAGATCAAGATCGAGAACCCTCCATGTCATCCAATCCTTTTCATGATGTCTCTTATCCACTTCAGGGTTCTTTTGATCCTACACACCCTTTTTCATGCATTCCACCATGTCTTAAGTCTTCTCCTAAGCAAGATCAAGCTACTACTTACAATGTTGAGCTTATTGACAATCAAAATAACCTTACCCCACTTCCAATTTCCAAAGATGATACTTCCATTAAGGTTTGTAAAAGTGGTGTTGTTACTTCCAATGTTAAGCCTATTGAAAATCAAGAAAAAAATTATTAAGGTTAGTAAAAGTGGTGTTGTTACTTCCAATGTTAAGCCTATTGAAAATCAAGAAAAAAATTATGCGCTTATGCTATCCAAAGATCCTTGTCAAGATCAAAGTCTTCCATCTTCTTATTCTACCACTTCATGTTTGTTTCCACTTTCTACTCTTCCTAAGTCTTTGCAAGCTTTGAACAATACAATCAAAGAAGGTGCTCATATTCAAGATGTCCATGATTCTATTGAAAATTCTAATGCTCACTCTAAAGATGCTGATATCCTTGGTTGTCATATAGATGCTAATGAACTTATTGATTATCCTTTGGTATCTTCCATGTCCATCCTTGGACCTCTTCCACCACTACAAAGGGCTTCACGTCTACCTTCCATCTTAGGTCCTTATGTCCCTTCACTTTCCCCTCCTAACTCTCCTAATTCTCCATCCATCTTGGGTCCTTACATCCCTCCATCTCCCATCTTTCCTCAAGATCAACATAGACACATACCTTGAATCCTTTTCATCCACCCACCCATCTAAACCAGTCATATCCTCCTTCTTCCACAAGTCCCAAGTCCTTTGGAAGTAATTTGAATGTTCAATATAAAAAAAAGAAGCAATACAAGAATCCATCAAAAAAAAAGATCACCATGTCTCCTCTAATCGACATGAAGGCATAAAGTCAAAAGAGATATCTAAGAAAAAAACTACAAGACAAGTATGGGTTCCAAAATCCATCATTAAAGATATTCTCTCTAGATTATCAAAAAGAAATGAAAAGCCTATGACTATATGGATTCCAAAATCTCTCTTGAAAGAGTCTGGTGTTGAGCAACAAGTGAAGTTGACATTCAAGCTTCCAAAGACTTCCACTTCATCTTCTTCCAAAAATATTCTTCCATTCCATGCGCCTAAACCACAACCTCTACTATCCATTCACCATATTCCTTCATTCACATTTCCTCCATCCTCTTGCCACCCTTCAAGGTGTGTGTTGATGTTGATCTTGCCTTCCTTTCCATCTACCCTTTCACAATCCTTCCATTCATTATCCTTTTTCCTCATTTGCCTATTCCTCCTATCTTCCAACCTCACTCACTTTACATAAAATCTTATCCTTCATTTTTCTCTTCCCATCTCCCTTTCCCTATCAGCATCTTTGAGCATATCATTTTGAATCCTTGGAATATCATGGTTTATCCTTTCAAGGAGCATTACCTAAAAATCTTGCCTTCTTCCAGAAAAAAAGAAAAAAAGAAAAAAAAATGAAAAGAAATTAAAAATGTGCCTTGGTGAAAACTTGGAAACAGGCACCTTGGTAGCAAAAATAAAGAGAAATAAATTCATCCTATGGTGAAAACTACTCCCTTGTGGCACCTCGGATAAATATCGTGATGAAAACCTGGCAATCAGGCATCATGCATACTTCTTCTACATATTTCATCCATTCCATCTTCTCTCTTTGATCTTGACAAAATTGACCTATACACGAACATTTGGCTATCTTGTTAGCTATCTTATGATGATTTTGCTTTCATTCCCTTCTTGTTTAGCCTTTATATTTATTTTCCTCCATTCATTCTAGCCTTTCGCTATCCTTTTCCCCTTTGGTCTTGATCTAATAAAAAAAAGAGTAGAACACAATGCTTTGAAACCTCTTGACATGTCTACTCCTTTGGACTACATCCTTTCTTGCTCTTGCATTATGATTTTGTGACTTATCCTATGCTGGCCTTTCATTGCTTGTCCAAAAGTGCTTTTACATGACAATTTTTCCCTAGCTTGAGTATTCTTGAGGAGTTTTCCCTTGATGATTTCTTCCCTTCATTATCCTTCATTCTCTTGTCTTCCATCTCATTGACTAGCTTGCCAATCCCTCTTGTTCTCCACCTTGCTAGACATTGGGACTGCATGATATGATCTTTCTTGGGAGTTTGCAATGGAAAAAGAGGCTATCAAGTATGCAAAGAACTGTCAGAAGTGTCAAGTACATGGAAACTTGATACATGCACTAGGGATAGATCTTATTCCCTCTACTACATAATGGCCTTTTTAACAATGGGCATTCGATCTTATTGGAGCCATTCATCCACATTCTTCTAATGGACATACCCATATAATCACAGCTACAAATTATTTTACAAAATAGGTAGAAGCAGTCCCTTTGACACAAGCAACTAGAAAGAAAATATCTATGTTCATATTGAACTATAGCATATGTATATATGGGATCCCACATTCTATAATCACAGATAATGGGGGACAATTCAAAAATAAAGACCTAGATGATCTATGTGCCAAATTCAAGATCACACAACATTGGTCTTCTATCTATTATCCTCAATGGAATGGACAAGCAGAGGCTTCTAACAAGAATCTATTGAAAATCTTGCACTGTACAGTTCATAAAATAGGAAGAGACTGACATCTCATGATCAATCCAGCTCACTAGGCCTACAGAACAAGTATCAGAACGCCCACTGGGGCTACACCTTTCACTTTAGTTTATGGGTCTAAAGCGGTACTGCCTATTGAGGTTGAAATCTAGTCAGAGTCCTTTGAAGCTTCATTTGAGTCAGTCAGTCAGTCTCATCTCCAGAAAGGATTTTGCATCTACAACAACGCAATCAAACACAAACTGAAAATAATCTGTGCTTTACATGCTTTTATCTCCTTGTATGCTTACTGATTCGCATTGAGATTTTTACATATTGTGTTCCCACAAGCTCTTCAATGATGTCCTTTACAGGATTTAGAGAGTGATGATTGGGGGCATAATCTTTTCTTTATTTTCTTCTTGTATGTGAAAATCTAACAACTTTGGAAATTCTGGATTGAAATGGTGTCTGACTATAAGAGCCTCTATCTCGAATTGGATGACCATGTGTACCTCGACCATTGATACCCAGAAAATTCAAGGAAGTTTGATCTAACTATTGTCTTTTTGAGTGAGTTCTTTCTCCTACTATGAAACATGATCTTACCTAAGGATGTGAACGATAAAGGGTCACTACAGGTAATTCACATGGGATTTAAAATGATCTCTTGACTGTTTGATGTGTTTGTAACCGCAAGGCGTATTCAGGTCATCACGACATTTATGTTTTGATGCTTATACAAATTGCTATGTCGAAATGGACATGATATTCAATTCATCTTGGCATTTGTGCCTTGGTGCTTATATCTAATCCGACATTCTGAAACAAAATCAATATTCATATGTCCATGGTTGCCTAACCAGTGGGCGTTGTATGGATTCTTGAGCATACAAATCGATATTCATATGTCTATGGTTTCATAACTAGTGGGCATTGTATTGATTTATCCGGTTACCTAAAAATTCAATGATGAGAATGATCGACACATGATCAGTGACTAGGTCCTAGGTCTTAGGTTGCATTTCATTCTGCATGTCTCTTTGCATTTTGCATGTTTGCATGATCTCACAATGGTTGGCTAAACTTCAATCCTTAAATGATTCTTTAAATTGCATCTTCAAATCTAACAAAAGTTGAATCTCACACGAAGGTTCCTCCAACGAAACAACAAGTAGAATCCTTTTTCAGGATCAAAATTCAAATCTGAGATCGTTTACTATGTCAAAATCGTGATTTAAAATTTTTGGACCCATGATAGTCTATTGCTTGCATAATCAACCTTCAATCATCACAGGAATCTAGAATTCAACTTAATTGATTATCTTACATCAAACTATCAAAATTTTAACTTGGTCAACCATGGTCAACTCATGGTCTTACCTAGTCAAACTTGGTCTTCAAGACCTCTCAACAATGTAGAATGCATTCTCAAACGTGTTTAACCATTTCTCAAATCAATTAGCATGCTTCTAAACTCTCAACGCTAACTTTTCTTGTCAGATTTCAATTTTCATCCCAAAGGGGGCATGGTATTGCACATCATTCAAAGTCTGTAATGATATCTTTATTGAAATCATATCTTTCCTCAGTAATCAAGACAACAACCACATCTAGTTGTTGATTCATCAAAATACCTCATCGCTCGGGGAAAATCAATCATCACTTAGGGCATATCAGATTCATCAAGATCCATATCAATCTGGTATTCTCTTAATCTTGTCAATTGTATCAATTTTTGTAACTATCGGTTCAATTGTGTTATTTCCTTGGTTCTTCAGAAACTAAAGGGTTCAGATGTGATACTAATGTGATTCTTATCGACAATCAGGTCTGGAATCGGTCACTCACTTCTTCGCAATCATAAGGTTTGGAATCAGGTGTTTTGACACTTTTTTTGCAATCATCGGTTCATTTACTGTTATAGTTAACATTATCTTTAGTCATTCAGGACCTAGCATCTTCATATCAAATTCAATCAATTTCTGTTTCATATCCATTTCAATATCAAACATTAATTTCAACATCATACACAGACTGTCTTTGAACCATTGCGCTTTGCACAGTAATTCAAAGAGGGGCAAAATGTAATACCCCAAAAATGGGCTATAGGTTCATTAACCTCATACATCGACACATCAAACAATATCGACATCAAAGTCCTAACCTAAGGCACATTTGAGCATCATCGAATCCTAATTGATTATCATAAATTCTGCATCAGGGAATATTCCTAGTAATATTCCTAATGATCGTAATTATCTTTAATTTAATGATTATTTGGCGATAAACCCTATTTATCCTAAAGTTTGATTAATTGAATATTCTCAATATTTAATTAATTAGATTTAATTCTGCCACTTAATTATTTAATTGAAGTTAATTCTATTTATTCCTAAATTGTATTATTTAATTTTGACAATAAATCCAAAATCCTATCATTAATTGATTAAATTCTTATTGAATTAATTAAAGCAAGTTGTCAATTTTTAATAATATTCTTTTTGAATAAAAGTTTGAAAAATAATTGATTAACCCATAAATCAATTGTTTTATTTTTCAAAATCAGTTATGTTGGAAATAAATCACTTTATTATTAAATTAATTCATAAATAAAACATGCACAATCAAGAAAAGCAGACAACTATCAATTATCAATTAAAGCTAAACTCTATTTTGAGTTAGACTCTGCTTTTGCATGTTTTTGTGAGTTAATTATCTTTTATTTAAAAATAACTCAAAAATCAACCTGAGTTATTTGAGTGATTTATGGCTTTCTTTCATGCATCCTCAAAGCCCTAGATTTCTATAAATTAAGGCTTCATCTCATCTCAAATCATCTAAAAAATTTGCATACTTACTCTAGAGAATCGACATCTAGAGAATTGAAGCTTCTTGCGAATCAACATTTTTTTTTGTGAGATCAATTTTGTTTACAATTCTAGTTTCATTTAGCATATCATTGTTAGATTAATTTTCATATAGAATAGATTCATATCATATTTTTCATCTTATTGCACAAAAAATATAAAAAAAAATAGATTAATTTGCATTAAAATCTTTCATTTAGGTGTCGTCAAGGTCACTGATCTCGGTCCAATTTGAGAATACATACTCGCATCTACTAGAAGGCAGTAAATCACCTGGTTAGTTTAGTTTCTATTTCATTGCACGATTTTAATTTTTGCTAACCTCTAATGTTTTACTGAAGTGTTGTGTCCACAACTAGGTACAAAATTCACACACACACCTTCATGTAATTGGTTGATATATAGGATGGAAATCCTAATTAGGGTTTGTAGAGATAAATATTAACCCTTTATCTTGAATTGATCTTGGCCCTTAATTGTAATTGAACAACTATAAAAGGCCAAGGCCTTTTTATTTGTAAGGGGTTAGAAGATTAGATTAGGTTAGGTTAGCTAAGGGAGAAACTTGTTGATATTGTTTCCATAGCACTATCAAAGTGATTAATGATTCATTATTGGTCTTCATGGTGGATTACTTGATGTTGCTTTGAAGTGTTGCATGGTTTCTTCAATTCCTCACTTGGAGTAGATTTTGTTTCATGTTGTTTAGAAGTAGTTTAGTTGGATGAAAGAAATTGTGGATGTTTACTTGCTTGACTCAAATATAAACTAGGCCACTAGCCTCTTGCTAATCGTAGGAGTGCCTTGTGTGGTGAGCTAGTGATTGTACTTAACTTCAATTAATATTTAATATTTAGTTTTCATCCATTGATGGGATTGAAGAGGAGATATTGATTTGAAGACCATTCGAGTATACCTTAGAATCTTGCACTAGGTGGGTGGAGTCGCTAAAAAAGTTACACCTAGTAGAGTCCAAGTACATCCATGCTTTCTTGCATTCATAGTTAGAATTAGAAGAAGTAGAAGTTAAGTTTAAGTTCAAGTTGAGAGTTCAAAGAGTTGGAAAACCAAAAAACTATATTTTCATCGCACATTGTGAAGCTAAATCTTTAGAAATCCAGTTGATAAGTCTTGAACGAACAATGTAAGTCCCCTTAGTGATTACCAACAAATCACATTATTTCACTGAGTGTGTATCCACAATTGAAGGGAACCTTGAACTTATTTCATGATCTTACTTTGCAAGCTTAGCATGAGAAGTGACCTTATTCAAGCGAGAGTTGAAGATTTAGTGTTTCATCTTGAGATACTAAGTATTTGATTTTATATGTTGTAGTTGGACAAAACTCACATCAACACATCCCACCTCAATAGGACTCAATAATATTGAGTATCATACAAAAATATAGGATATCATCTTTATAAAGCTACATAAATTACTTTTCAATTCTCATAGTCATAACAATGTTTATAAAATTTCATCAAACATGATCAGTGTTTGAGTCACAATTGTGGTTATTGGAACACTAGGCATGTTTTATCTTCATATAAGATATACACTCTATAATATTAGTGGTAAACAAATTCTTAATAGTCTAGTTTAATTTTCCTTATTGTTTAACCCATTGTTCCTATAATAGCTTGGTTCTTGGACTAGATAATTTTGCACTTGACATTTATAATTAAATGCTACTTATAAATGTAGTTACCAACATGGTAGGATAGCAATCACATCATAACATTTTATTTTTTAAGCTTATTGGAAGGTGACAATTATTATTATAACTATAATAATACTATCATATGGTTATTCACTTTTGACCTTTTTGGGGCTTGATTTTTTTTTGCTTGTGTAGGTCATTTTCTTTAAAAAACTTTGGTTACCAAGCAATCTAATCTCTTTTGAACCTATTATCCTTACCTCTCAAGTGGTTCCCTTTAGTTAATTTGATCAATTTGAAATAATTCTCATAAGATTTATGAGAGCGTATACTAAATATACCCTTGATTTTAATCATGTTAGCTAAATCCAATCCTCCAATCTCAATCTATAGATTGAATTTTCTTAAGAGAGGTCAATATTATATCATCGAGTATGTACAATACCAATTACCCTATGCATGGTACCAAGTACAAATCATAAATGATATTATACATTTTTTGGCCCTATTCACATTACTCACTAAGTAGGTTGGCATCACATATCATAATTCCCCCACATTAGTGAAGTTTCAATTTAAGAGGGTTTATTCAATCATTAAAGTATACATTTACAAGTTTGTGTTCTTTGTAAATTATTATTCATACAACCTCATATTGATTATCACAAATCACACACATAGTGATTATCTCGAGCATATGTCACATAGACACAAAGGACTAGCTCACACACATCACATGTCCACAAATTGATTAGCTTTTCAATACATCACAGACACAATGAGTAGCTCCAACATACATCACAAAGACAATAATGACTAGTTCATAAAAGAATCGCAAAGACAATAATGACTACCTCATACATGCATCCCATACTATATTTGGGGTCCACCCTCAACCCAACAAGGTCAAGTATACCATCAAATATTTGGGAAGAAGATTTGGTGCATTCCATAGTACACCACAGGTCTGTCCTCAATCCCAAGGTTTTCCATAAGTAGTGAACCAACCTAGCCTGGTGGATTTTGACTTAAATCACCTCTAGGCCACTGGTGACAAGTTTGTTCAACCGAAGAGTAGCTTTTGACATAAACCACTTGGTGACCTTAGATATTGTCAGCTATCTTCTTCAAAATCTTGGGAAACATTTGGCATCAATCACACTCATGCTATACGTAATTACCAATGAACCCTCTTGATACAACAATTAGTTTACTATTGCTTGCATGGTAAGGCAACTACCTGTGTAACTATTATTGTGTCAAATCTCAAATATTCCCTAGTAATAATTCACCTTCATGAACTAGGTAAATGGTTGCTAATCCAGAAGATACTATAGTATCTATAGGCATTTTTCATTGGCACAGTCCAATGAAGTCTTGCTAACTATTACCTTATCATATCAAAGGTAGTGCAACTTCATATCAAAGTTACCTTATTAGACATTAATCATTGGCACAGTACAATGATGGCCTATTACTTCATAAATATCTTGGTGGTTCACACTTGTGGGGGTCAGACATAACAAGATTCACGATGTTGAATGAATGGATAATACAATTGAGTGATTTAGGAGTGTATGCAAAAATTCCTATATGTCGGGGGTTAAGTTTCACAAATACATAACAAACACATAGAACCAACACAAGATGGCCTCTAAATACTACAAAAGAGAGATAGTCAAATAAATTTGAACTAACCCAATACCTCATGTTATCCCCATAAACCCTTCTTGTACGGACTTGAGGTTACAAGGATATCCTTCATCCAAGGACTGGCTATGTTCCCACTTCCAAACATGTCAAACCTACATGTAGTTCTCCTCACAAGGTCTCTCAAAGGATACCTTAGCACAAGTTCCCAAGGTTTCATCATAATGACATAGGGGTTAGGCTTATTACTCAACAAAAAATTACATTGGTTCACACAAACACATAGGAAACAATTCCATTTTAAATTCATATAATATGTTCAATGTTTCTTATAATCAATATGTCCATAGATAACGTTGTATAAAATTCATTACCCCAATACCCCAAATACCATTCTAAAATTATATAGCATGTCTTTTATTGCATTAAGAAAGAAACTTAAAATGACATAAAATGAACTTATTATACCTATTGTTACTAAAATAGATGACCATTATCTAGTTTTTTCTAATACTTTTCTAAGTTGACTAGTTCATTAATCAACTATGCCCTGATGTAGGATTGTTTCCCTCCATGGATACAATACTATATTTATTAATATTGATGCATGTGATAATTATTGTAGCACCATATGTTGAGGCTTATCAAATAAGAGTCAAGTTTCATTGCTTCCCATTGGGATTCCTTTTATTGATTCTCAACTATTATGAGTACTTAAATTTATTAAGGGAAAACCAACCCTATTCTCAAGTTAAGATAATCTATATAGATACTAGACAACCACTATGTCACATACATTAGTGAGATATATACCTCAAGGTTTCCTATCCACTATAAATTTTTAGCCTTGAGAAAACCAAGGGTAATCTCGACAATAAAGGCCACATAAAGAAAAAATAAAAATATGTAGGATGTTACAATACTAAATTGGTTCATTGTGCTAGAATGGACATTTCTACGATCAATATCTCCAAGCTTCTTTATATTCAATTGTCACAATTTTCAAATATTTTATGATTAAGTAAATATTGAACAATCACCCATCTTTAATGTCTCCCATTTTCATATCCAAGTTTTAACAATGACTCTCAGTTGCTACTATTTTTTTTACTTAATATCAATCATTAACTTAATCAACCAATCATCTTCCATCTAATTTAAAAGTGGGATTTTAAAATGCCTCCATTCACCATGGTGGCAACAACTCAATATCACAACATATGATCACACTTGATTATGTTAAGCTTCCATAACTATGAGGATTCACTCTTGATGACCTTGCCTACATATCCTCTTGTGGGAACCTATAGGCTTCGTAGTTCACATTCAAAGGGAGTTTACTCTCTCCTCTTGATGAGATCCCTAATATTTTTAATTGTGTCTATTAATTTAGGGATTTTATGAACTTAGCCCAATCACAATAAAGGATATCAATTGTCATCAAGTGTTGGTTCCATACTAGTGTTACAAGATTCAGAATCAGTTCAGACTCGACAAACTGAGTTTTGACTCGGACCTGGACTCAGCGTTCAAACTTGGCAAAAACTTGGTAAGGACTTGGCAAATTGAAAACCCCAAGAAATTCAAATATTTTAGGATTTAAGGCTTTTTTCATGCATCGTTTAATAAATTAACCTTAAGGACACAATAATTGAGATAAATAGAAGTTGCTTTGCACACATACATAAGTTTACATTGATCACATAAAGTATAAATGTGAATTTCAGAAGGAAATAAGTTAAACTAAATAACACATTAGAAATATAGATAGTGTCACTATTAAATGTCTACAATATTCATGGAATATGAAATCCATGGAATTGAAAGTTCAAAAAATATATCAAAATAAAAGCTACAACCTAGAAGACCAAGGGTTCAAAGTAGCCTATATTAGTGACAAGTTGACTCCGCAACCTTCTTGTGTGTATGCCTAAGATAGGTCCTGGAAAATTCAGCAGCCATGATCTTTGCCTATGTTTAAGGCTCAACCTTAGTGACATCTATTAGGATAATATCTTCCAAGATAGAATGTTTCTTTAATGGTCATCTAGTCATCTTTAGTCTATATAGGAAAGTTTCCTATTCTATTTTTTGTCAACGTTTGTTTCTTTTAGAAATAACTTCTTTGTAAATCTATATAAGGAACATTCATTCCTCTATTTAATATAACAAGATCATCCCATTATCTATCATCTAGCCCGTGTAACATGGTATCATATCTTAGGAATTTAAAAAATAAAATTAGAATTTCATTATGAAATCTTATGTTCTTTAATTTTTTCAAAATAAATCTATTTATTCATAGAACCATCTAGGGTTTCTTCTCAAAAATCAGTTTGCAATATTTTTTTGAGTCTTCTCGTTCTACCTCTGTTTAACCTGTTTACAGTTTTCTGCAATTCACGCGCTGATTTTTTCTTTGTTTAGGCAATGATTTGGGCTTATTTCGTGGTATCTTTTGAGGCATTTTTTTTTCTATAACTTAGATTCGTAGTGTATGTTTGCAGTAGCCTCTCTTCATTTTGAGGACTTCTCTCCAGCGCTATGACTCTTTTTTGCAGTCCACGTGACATTTAAGACTGCAGCCGCTAGTGTTTGCTGATTATTTTATGTCATTTCCTGATATAAAACGCTATTATTTTTCTCTCAAACTTGCGCACCCATTTCTACAACCTATGGTCTCTTTGTGGTATTTTCTTCTGCTCATCCACCATTTTCAACCTCTTTCAAGGATGTTTTTGAGAAAAACAATGACCATTTTCACTTGTAGCTTCATTTTTGAAGCTTGTGTTCAATTTTTTTGAGATTTTTCTAGTTGGATAGGGTTTTCTTTGAAACTCCCTCTCCTCTCACCGATTCAAAAATCTACTTGTAGATTCTTGGTGGGTTTTTCAAAACCTCAACTGGGTCATCGTCATAATTTTTTGGGTGTCTCAGTTTTCGTGCCTCAAATTCTGTACTAGACAAAATTTTATTCTGATTTCAAATTCCTTCTAGGTTTTTTGAGATCCCTACATGTTCAGTTTTGATCAATTTTTTCCTCAAAAATCATATCCAATCATCTGTAATCTGTGATGTTTGCATGAGATTTTATTTTCTAGGTTTGTCAAATTTTTCCTCAAAAATCATTCGTTGGGTTTTGCAATAGGTAAAGTTGCGTGGGATTCAAGGTTTTTACCATTTTTTTCTAAAAAAATGATGCTTTGTAAAAATTTAGTTTTGGGGTTTTTCGGTACGAAAACCGTGGCTTCTTATAGTATGTTCAGTGTCATAGTACTCTTCTACAAAAGTTCTTGGTCTCTAACATTTTGTAGATCCAGGGAGGGTCTCAGCTACTGCAAAATGTTTTGATCCATACAATGACCATTAAGGGAGGGTATTAGGATAATATATTCCAATATAGAATGTTTCTTTAATGGCCATCTAGTCATCTTTAGTCTGTATAGGAAAGTCTCCTATTATGTCTTTTGTCAACGTTTATTTCTTTTAGAAAGAACTTCTTTGTAAATCTATATAAGGAACGTTCATTCTTTTGTTTAATATAACAAGACCATCCCATTATTATATCGTTTGGCATGTGTAACAACATAAACATCCTCATCCACCTCATCCTCACTATTAGTCTCTAAATCCTCCAATGGGTCTCCTTGTAACCTAGCCTCCTATGTCACCGCTCCTGCCTTTTCCTCTCGATCTACTTGATCAACCCATTCCAAATCTTCATCACTGAAGATATGATCATCAACCTTAGTGTTCCACTCTTCTTATGGATCAACCTCTTCTAAAATGATAGGAGATGTGTCAATGCCCAAGATCGATATACCTAGATGTGTAATGCGAATGCAAGCTAATAACTTGCACAAACAATCAACAATCAATATTTGAGATCCAATTGATCTGTTGGTTTGTTCTCTAAAACCTCAATATTTTTCTGTAATCCCTTTTTTCCTCTCTTTTGTTTGCAAATCAAAGAATGTCCTTTTTTTATTTGAGAGAAAGGTATAAGCCTAACAAGTCAAATTAGGTGAGCTAAATTTTTTTTCCTATTTATTATTGTTGTCATCAGAACCGAGTCCTGGGAGTGGAAATTGACAAGTTACCAAGTCTGGCTAAATCAGTAGGTCAGTCCTGACTTGGTCTAACTCAATTGAGTTCGAGCCTAGAGCCAATTCAACTAGTTTTATGTGACTTAGCTTTGAACTCTGCAAGTCCTACCAGGACTCCCAGAGTCCTCTAACTATGTTCCATATCAATCATTATCAAATCATTAGTTTTACCAACTTACACATACAGACATGGGTCATATCACAAATCAACCACATAGTCATTATCTCAAGCATACGTCACATAAAAAAAGGACTAGCTCATACCCATCACAAGTGCACAAGATGACTAGCTTTGACATGCATTACACACTCAATTAGTAGATTCTACATACATCACACAAGCAATAGTGGTTGTCTCATTAATGAATCATAGAGACAATAGTTATTGGCTCATAGAAGAATAAAAAATAAAATATTGAAGTTGTCTCATATACAATGGCTAATCATCCCCCATCCATACTGTATCCCTAAGAGAAGAAATGCCAATGAATTGCGCACTACACTATGGGTCCCATTCATTGCCCTGGTCTTTTGCACCAATGGATAATTGGGAAAAGGCTTCAGTGCATCCCATACTACAATGATTGTTCATCTTCATCCTAACAGGGTGAAGTATTCCATTTCCACATCAAGATATGCCCAAATCATTCTATGAGCTTGGTAGTTTATCACCTACCTATTCTTCATTAGAAGTTCTCTTTCCTGTAGTCCATCAAACAACTAAGAAATGAGGACGTCCATCACCATCATGTAGTTAGTCCCCAAGCAACATGCTCTTGGCAAAATCAGTCCAATTCCCTAGATCGACGCTAGGTTCCTTCGCCTGCATGCAATCAACAATATCTTTTATCTATCTAGGTAATACATTTGACAATCTACCATAATAATACTCTCCTTGACTATGGTCAATCTCAAGCACATGAGCTTATCTTAAGGGGATCATAGGATGTATCATTCGGTGAGCACCTCAGATAGAGAGGACTAGTTTATGTGCTTGACGAATACAAACCGAAGCTAGATTCGTGCCCTAGCCCCCTAAACTTGGTCTGGGTCTAGATTCGCAAACTGGTCTGCATCAGATCTAGGTAGGATCTATGCATGGACCTAGGGGTCTGTCCAGATTCATGGGCTTATAGATTCAGATGGACCCATAGGTCCACGCACAGACCCTGCTCGGATCTGGCGCAGACTTGGGGGGATCAACATGAATCCTCAAGGATCCCATGTGGATCCACATGAATCCCTAAGGACCCGCAGCTCATACTTTCAAAAAAGTTCAAAAAACACTTTAAAGCATCAATTTTATATTGTTTTTTTGGCATGTAACCCTAAAATGACCCTTATTATGGGTCTCCAAACGTATTTCATTTCTCATTTTGTTCTCTATTTTGCTCTCTCATCTCTCTCTCTCATTCTTGAAAGTTTGAAGTGAGGTGATTGTATTCAAAGGAAATCGATTGTGGGGTGGGAAATACCTTTCAAGAAGCAGATTTGAGTGATTAAGGTATGCATTTGAACCATATTCTCTAGTTTTTTGATAGATTATTTGAATTTTTGAAAAGTTTTAATTTTTTTTCAAGTTTTTGTATAAGTTTTGAAGTATTTTTTTTTCATTTGTTATAGATTGAAACAATCATACAATGAGTAGTCAAGGCTCAGTGGGTGGGGAGGTGTCTCAAAAATATAAAATTGATAAAGGGTCTCCTTTATGGAGACACCACAAGAATTTCTCAATGTTCTGGAGGTGGGGGGTTTATATGTAAATGTAATTTTTGCAACACACAATATAGAAGCTTCTACTCCCGAGTAAAATTTAATTTTTTGGGCCCTGGGGGTCAAGGGATTAACATGTGTGAGGGCCCAGGGGCAGATAAGAAGGGATTTCCAGCTATACAAATAGTAGCTTTGGTAAAAGAACAAGAAGAAGCCGACAAAATAGTTGCAAAAAGGAAACAAGGTGCTTATACTAGGAAACATAAAACAATACCGCCACCCACTCAAATAACCTCTAGATCACATCCATTCTTTCATATGCCTTCTAGGGATGATGATGTAGAACAACCACAAAACACCGCCTGCAAGAGAGGCCCATTAGATAGGGCATTTCAAAATGAGTTAAGAGATATTGCTGATCTCAAAGTTGGATGTTGCCTCTTTGCGAATGGTGTTCCATTCAACTTAGTGAGATCACCTTATTGGAGGGAGATGTGTGAAGCAATAAATGATGCACCTTCTGGTTACCATGGCCCTGGATATGAAAAGTTGTGCACCACCATATCACATAGTGAGAGAAAAAATGTAGAGATCCAACTAAAACTAATAAGAGATTCTTGGGTTCAAACGGGTGTGTCTATTGTTTCAGATGGATGGAAAGATTGCAAACACTGTCCACTAATTAATGTAATGGTTGTGTCCCCCAAGGGGTCAATGTTTTTGAAGGCAGTTGATTATGAAGGTGAATGTTGTCCAAGTAATTATGGACAATGAAAAAGTTTGCAAGGCTGCAGGTGCTTTGGTAGAGGCTAGATATGATCACATCTTTTGACACCCTGCAGTGTCCATTCTCTCAATCTAGTGATGAAAGCAATTGGCACCCAAATAGAATGGTTGTGACAAATTATCATATGTCACAAGCAATTTTTAGAACTTTCTCAAGATTGGAATTGTTGAAGGTAAATTTTAAAATTTATTTAGTTTCATTTATCATTTTATAATTTTTATGTCATGTTTTACATAATTGAATAAAATATTGTATGTGTTTCTTACATATTTTAAATGTGTTATTAACTCACTATTAACATATTTTTAGGTGGCTGAAACCTAGTTTGCCTCTCACACAATTGTGTTGAGATGTCTTGTCAAGGTGAAGGAGGCATTATAAAAAATGGTTATTAGTAACCAATGGAGCATTTGGAAGTAGTCCAATATAGTGAGGGCCCAAAAGGTGAAGG
Organism: Chamaecyparis obtusa; assembly: GCA_027943335.1. Classification (NCBI taxonomy): domain Eukaryota; kingdom Viridiplantae; phylum Streptophyta; class Pinopsida; order Cupressales; family Cupressaceae; genus Chamaecyparis; species Chamaecyparis obtusa. Next base: position 177,961 of record BSBK01009968.1, read on the forward strand.
CATTGTTATCAGATGATGATTGGTGGGCTCGTGTGGATTATGTGTTGGAATTCACTGAGCCTATCATGTCTATGCTTCATTTTTTTGACACTGATGAACCTTTCTTGGGGGATATCTATGACAGCATGGACATAATGTTGGAGAAGATAAAATTGGTAAGTTATAAATTTAATACATTCCTCTACCTTTGTTTATTGGGAGATATCTAAATTGAAAATTGACATAATGATAACTTACATCAAGATAACTTACATGAACATCATTTGATATCCCAGGTCATACATAGGAGAGAAAATGATCCCAAGGACACCTTATACAAAAAGGTGGAAGTAATTGCTCTTCATCGTTGGAACAAGATGACCACACCTTTGCACCTCCTATCATATTCTCTATCTCCCAGGTACTATAGCGCCAAAGTACTTTCTATTCCAGGTAGAGTGGTACCATATAGAGATGCTGAGGTTGCTAATGGGTATAAGAGGGCATTTGATAAAATCTTCCACGATCCAGATGTTGGGGTAAGTGTTAGGAGAGAATTTGGATCATTTATCTTAGGAAGAGATCTCCACCCTATTGCTATCAATGACCAAAGCATAATGGATACTATTAGATGGTGGTACCTTCATGGGAAATATTATGTATACCTCCAACCTCTTGCAATTAAGATTCTATCACAAGTAAGTTTTTTATTTTTAACTTTATTTTTTTCTTTTTTTTGTCACTTGCATTGTAGAATTTAACACTTAACACTCTTGAATTTATCTTGTATTTTTTTAATTTTGTTGGTTTTCTCTCTAGGTTGCGAGCTCTTCTACCCCTGAGTGGAATTGGAGTACTTACTCCTTTATCCACTCAGTCAAGTGTAACTGGTTGGCTGCAAAAAAAGGAGAAGACTTGGTGTATATTCACAACAACTTGCATCTCCTGTCATGGAAGGATCCAAAGTACAAGAAGGGGCCAAAGAAGCTTTGGGATGTAGCACCCGAGTCTACTGACTTAGATATGACCATTCAGGATCTTGCTAGAGCCACTTTGGCTGATGTGGATGATGATGATGATGATGATGATGATGATAATGATGGGACAATACCCTCTAGTGCTAGTGGAGCCGGTTTGGGTTCCAAAGATGATTTTGATCAACCACTTACAGCTACTGAAGACCCCATTGATCTAGATTTTTTGATAATCCATTTGATGATTAATGAAATGAAAACTTTCTAGTCTTTCATGATTGACGAGTCATTGAACATTGAATCATGTTTCAAACTTTAATGAATTATATTTTGAATTGTCATTTTGTAATTCAGTAATTCAATGTGCTGATTTTCTTTAGAATCATCAACATAGATCAATGATCAAGTATACTATTTGAATTTTTAAAGTTTATCTTTGACATTTGGAATTGATAAATGATCAAGCATCATAGATTCATAGTATGAAATGATTTAGTTTTAGAATTATGTATATTTCTCTTATATTTTTGGATATATAATGCATATATATTTCATAATTGGGAATTTTTTTTTCATGAATCCACGAACCGGATTCTCAAACCTAAATTTGTCTTTGAATCCGAACCAACAACTTAGGACTTATAATTTCATCCATTATTGTAAAAGTAAGTGCTTGTACTTGGCTTAGCATTATAACTTGAAGAGAGGTTCCTAATTCAAAACAAATATATCACAACACAAATTATTTTAAGTCTAGGATTAAATTTCTTAAACACATAACACTTAAATAGAAGCAATGTATTATGACCTCAACTCAACATATAACCTTAAGTAGATATCAACTATAAGATAGTCAACCCATATTACTTCCATAATCTTTCTATTTTGAGCATATTATGTATTAAATATAACTTATTAGGTTTTCTTAAGTCTTTCATAATCGTTTATTACCCATTTCAGCCTCATCTGAAGTCTACTAAAGAGGATAGGTTAAGAAATGAATAACTCCAATCCCTAGAGTTATTCCCTCCTAGACCCTCCCCTATGAACTTGAGGTCATAAGGGTATCCTTCACCCAAGTACCGCCTATGTTCCCACTTCCAAATGGATCAAAGTTACATCTAGTTCTCCTCCCAAGATCTTTCAAAGGACCTAGAGATAAATTCCCTTAACCAATATTTCATTAATTACTATCTTATTCCAATAGAATTCCTTTACATGGTTTCCAACATGATAAATATTAAATTTTGACACCATTCCCTAATTTAGCAAGCCTAAAATATAATACTTCCATCTAAGGACATTAAGATCTCCATCTAAATATCACCACCTTAATTGTATTCTAAAATCTCTTATAGGATCATTTATCTTGATGACACTATCTTTATTACACATAATTCAACAACATTAAAGGCCCAAAAGGTCTAATTAGGGTAATGGCTACAATAAGCACAAATGATAAAATACATTTTCAAAACCCAAGTACGTAGGTATGCTAGCCCATTCACTCAAATATAAAGGAGCAACTCACAAGAAATAATTAGCTTCATATTGTTTTATTATTGAATAGATATTTACATTGAATTTGTCCTTGATAACCTCTGAAAATTGTGATTAAACCGAGAGTGTTCCATCCTATTTGAGTGTTGAAATATAAATAAAAAATCACCTCTTAGTCCAATTTAATTTTAGACAAGTTTAGATTGATAATCAATATATTATTCAGACTTTGGTACTTACTTTCACTACATATAGTGATAAGATATACTAAAGCTATATGACTAATGTCTGAGTCATATTGAGACTAGTGAGGGACACTATATTATTTATATCATCATATGAAGATGCGGTCAATTATATAGATAATAATATTCTTAACCCAATGATTTTATTTATGTTATGTGCAGCCCAATACTTGTATCTTTGCTATGGTATATGGTCTATATAATGTTTGATACTTGTCATTTATATTGACTACGAGCTCATTAGTTAGTCATAACGGATTTCATGTGATCACAATGTAGGTACATCTGATTGCTAGCATTGAGTTTAACTTACTTTCCTTGACACAAGGTCATTATATACATATCTTAGCTGTTATATTATAAATCATATTCTGAGATGTTCAATCACATTATAATTTTCTAAAGTATGATAACCACATATTCAGATACGCCGAAGTGACATTCTCACTACATATCCAATAAACATGTAATGAAATAGTACATGAATTCTCACAAATTTTTCTATTTCCTTTAACTTCTCAATGGTTTTGTATTTGCACATTTTTTCAAATTGTTAGTTGGTTCTACCATTGGAAAATATCACACAATCAATTAACTTTTCAATGGTTTTGTAATCTATTGGCTAATCGTTACATGCACAAAAGCATGTGACTACTAGTAAGTAGGAGTCTCTGCATTTACTCCCTTGCCCTCTCCCCTCTTTTCAAGCTTTTTTCTCCTAATCGCAAGCCAGGTTCACCTTTCCTATCTCCTGCAATTCCTTTCATCCTTTTCAATATGTCTTCCACAACATCCTCATCTTCCTCCTCTAGTCTTACTCCATCCCAACTCATTGATAACATTCTAAACACAAACACAAATAAGCCAAACTTTCTTAGTGAATTAGTCAAGCAAATTGATGAACTTCTTGCTCATCATGGCGCTCAGCTGGTACAAATTACACCCTTTGTTGATTTCTTCTGAGTTTTCCATATTTTATTGCTGAACAATGCCTTTCATGTAATTACTAATAGTTGACTGATTGTGTGATATTTTCCAATGGTAGAACCTAAGGTTTCTTCTACTTATAGATCTTTTTTTTTTTGGTCGATAAGGGGCTGAGGCCGAGTAGTATATATAATATTATAAATAAAACTTAAATAATTTAAACAGTATCTAAGGCTCTCAGAAAGAGACCCAACTAGCATAAAAGATCATACGAAATAACTACTTGCCACCGAATCTTCAAAATTGGGATCCCTATTCTCCAAAAAAGCATGCTAACTTCAATCAGGCAATTAGTACTTGAGTAACCGGATGGAAGAAATTTGAAATTCTCATAGCCGTTGGGATGAAGCATTCAAGAAAATGTTCTTCCGGTGTATCCCTCTAGATGCCAAATCCACCAATTTGTCTGCCAAAGAATTCCCTTCACGAAAGATGTGATTGATTGTTATTGATTCAAATATGCTAATAGACTGTGAGATCTGGGTTCAATTATGTGAAATCCTTCCATTGCCATGAACCATCCAATGAGTATGTTGAAGAGGGAATGATGTAATCTCTGAGAAATGGACCCTAGGCAGCTGAATTTTTTTGACTTAACTCATTAGGACCTAGCAACAAGTTAATACTTGGGAGCCCACCCCAAGAATCCTCCCAAAATCTAGCTGCATTGCCCTCTTTTATGTTCCGGGTGACATTGTTGTCAATAACCTGCCTAGATTTGATTATGAAGTTCTAGATTCTTGAGCCTCTTGGGAGAGATTGGAGGTGAAACATCTCTTCTTCAGAATAATTCCCAAGGTATTTACCTCTTAAGATTTCGACCCACTTTAAGTTTTGATTCTTCATGATTTTCCAATAGAGCTTGGCTCCAAGAGCTTGATTTTGCCATAATTGGTTCTTAATGCCCATTCCTCCATTTGTTTTGGATTTGCAAATCTTATCCCAAGAAATAAGTGTGAATTTCTTGTTTGTATCATTCCCTTGCCAAAAGAATTTCCTTAATCTCTTAACCATATCCATGTATCCATCCGTAGATAGAGAAAGGCATGACATTAAGTAAATGGGAACTGCTGATAGTGTTTCTTTTATCATGACTAATCTGCCAGCCCAAGAGAGCCATTTGGATTTCTAGCTATCCATTTTTCTATCCATCCTCTCATTAATAGGTTTCCAAATTTTGGAGGATCTCAAGGTTTTATCTATAGGTATGCCCAAATATGAACACGGGAGGGATCCTAATTTGAAAGCCAAAACCTTTTCAATTTGATGCTGAAGTTTCTTTTTTGTGTTGAAAAAATAAACAATTGATTTTTCTTTATTGGCCACTTGTCTTGAAGCTTTGGCATAAGTATCTAACAATAGATTGATCTGCTTGGCCTCCTGAATGCTTCCTTTGCCCAAAAGGAGAATGTCATCAGCAAACTGTTGATGAGTGACTGCTCTAACAGAGGAAGTGATTTGAACACCTTTGATAAAATTTTTCTCTTGTAATCTGATCAGACCATGCCCCAAAGCTTCAGCCATGATGAAGAATAAGAAGGGAGAAAGGGGATCCCCTTGTCTTATGCCATTGGAGCCTTCAAAAAAATCCCGAGGAGAACCATTCACTAAAACAAAGAATTTAGGAGTAGAGATACAATGAAAAATCAAATTGATCCATGCCTTAGAAAAGCCAAAGCTTTCCATACATTTAGTTAAGAATCTCCAATCCACCTTGTCATAGGATTTTTTGATGTCTAATTTAATGATCATGCTAGGCTGTTTATTATGTTGAATAGAATGGATTGCTTCCTGAGCTATGATAATCCCATAAAAAATTGATCTACCCAGAACAAACCCAGTCTGCTCTTCCCCTATGATCTTGTGGATAATTGATTTCATTTTATTTGCTAAGGCTTTAGAAAGAATCTTATAAGTAGTATTACAAAGAGCAATAGGATGAAATTCGTCCATACAAGAAGCCTGTTCTTTTTTAGGAATTAAAGCAATGAAAGTATTGTTAATTTCTATTAGAAATCTACTTGAGATTCTTGCAGCCTCCAATGCTTCTGTAAGATCTTTGCCAATGATGTCCCAACAATGAAGAAAGAAACTAGGTGGAAAGTCATCCGGGCCTGGAGCTTTGTCAGGTGCCATCTGAGAAATGGTGTTCTGGATTTCACTTTCTGAGAATGGTTTTGAGAGCATTTGGTTATCTCCCTCTGAGATTAGCTTAGGAATGTTGGCCAATAATTCTTGTTGACATTTGAGCAGAGAGCTATCCGAGTTATTCAACAATTTTGAATAATAACTCACAATTTCCTTTTGGATTTCCAGTTGATCTTCCAAGAGAGCACTAGTAGAATCTTTTACCTGCATGATCTTATTCACATTTCTATGATTCTTGGTACTGGCATGAATTTTTTTTGTGTTCTTATCTCCTTCTACCAACTAGCATTCTCTCAATTTTTGGCACCAGAAGATTTCCTCTTTGGAAAGGATGTCTTCCAATTCTCTTAGAAAAACTTTCTCTTCTGCAAATCTGTCATGATCCATCCCAAACTGCATAATGGATTGGTTCAAGCTTGCTAATTTTTTCTCAATCTCCTCCTTAGATTTGAAAATATTCTTGAAGTGTGTTCTGTTCCATATTAATAGATTTTGCTTAATATACTTTAGTCTGGCCACAAAATAGAATAACTTAGATTCTTCCACTTTGAAATCCAGCCACCATTCAACAACCAAGTCAGTGAAATTTTTGTCTTTTAACCACATGTTTTCAAATTTGAAGGGACATCCTTGGGGTTCGTTACTTTCAAGAATATTTAATAGAATTGGAAAGTGATTAGAACCAGAAGTAGGAGAAATGGAAGCTTTTAGGTCAAAGGGAGAAATTGTAACATCGCCTTTGAAGAAGAATTTGTCCAGTTTCTCTGAGATGCTGAAGATGCCCATTCTTCTGTTGGACCAAGTAAACAAGCCACCCTCCAAATCTATTTCCATTAAATTTTCTCTTTGTTGCCAATCTTTGAAATTTTTTTTGGATTGGGAAACTCTTTGAGAGCCACCTAGCTTGTTCGAAGGATGAGAAATAGCATTGAAGTCCCCCCCCCACTATAAAAAACCCTGCCTGCCAGTTTTCAAAACATTTTGAGATTTCCTCCCAAACTTCCAATTTCCTTTTATTAGAGATGGGACCATAAACGTTCACTATATGTATGTTGAGATTAGAGTGTGAGCTTGAAATATTCCCACCAATCCAGTTAGAGTTTCTATCCAATGGAATGAAGTCTTGAATTCCATAAGATTGCTAGACCTCAGGAGGACCCAATTGCTTCCACTCCTAAGGCTTGCCAGTCGCCTAAAGATTTTGTGAATATTGCTAATTGATCCTTGTTGAGCTTAGATTCCTGAATTAATACAACCTTAGCTTTGGTTGTGAGGATACAACGTTTGACCAAACACTGCTTGTTAGGGGCATTGAGACCCCTAACATTCCATGAGATGATTCTCATTGGACCTTGGGAAGGAACTTCCCCTTCCCTACATTTAAATAGGCTATGATTTTGGTCTGATAAAATTCTTCCCCCACTTCTTGTCTGAGAGTGATAGTGGATTTTCTGCCCCTGCCTTTTTTCTTCACCAAACCACAATCAATAACACTGCTCTGAGATGATTTCTGGAGCCCAAGAGTGTTGGTTTCCTTAGCAAGATCTGAGTTGGGGATATCAACAACTAGTTTCTCCAAAGAATCATTACCTTCCCCTAAAGAAACTATATCTGTCATTCTCTCCTCTTCTTCCACAAAATCCTCATCTAGGAGCCTTTCAACAAAAGCTGAATTATTGTTGGCCAACAATCTTTCTGAAGCAGGGGTTCCCAACATGTCATAGATTGCCTGAAATCTTGGGGAGATCTCTTCCTCCATTTGAAAATTCAGTTTGTCCAGAGAGGAGGAGTTTTCCAAACCTTTTGATTGAGGATTATGCTTTAAAGGTTTGAGAGAGATAATACCACCTTTAATTTTGTTTCTCTTTGAAGACTTGCCTAATTCGGGAGGAGAGGTTTTGTTAGAGACTTTTTGCTCTTTTACTCTAAGCCTAGAAGATTTCGTGCAGCTTGAATTGGAGTTGGATGAGAAGGTATTTGGGGATGCCATTGCATGAAAGTTAATGGGGGATTTAGAAAGATTAGGAGACACCTTTGGCTTTATTGAAGCCATTAGATCACAAAGTCTCACTTTGAGAATGTCATCCTCTTCTAAAGGTGTTGAAGCCTGTATAGTAATATTATTTTTTGAGGAAAGGCCTTGGTCATTGGAAAAGTTAATGACATCTTCCTCCAACACTTGATCTACAATGTTCCCTATCATTTCTAATTGTACTTCCATGACCCATTGCTCAATCATTTGCTCCATGATTCTGTAATTAAATCTGGGGACAAATTTAACCAGTATTTTTTTCCAAAGGAAATGGATTAGAGACCTCAACAATCTAGATCTTTTCGAATATCTTGTTAAGCAGTGACAGGTTTGAGTTTATCCTGAAATTTGAAACAAACTTTGTGACACTCAACTCAGGTTCTGAATAGGAAGCTAGAGAAGAACCCAATGACACTTGTGGTGGGGGTAACAAAAGAAAATTGGAGGGATGTCGGCAATGAAATATCCCATTCAAGATCCCACCCAAAAGATATAAAAATAGTTTCATACTATCTGAAAGTCCTCCTAGATTTTGAATGCCCTTGGAAGCTGATTTTGAAGACTGGTTACATATAATTGGAGTCGAATATGAGAGGGGAACCTAGCCTTTCTCAATGGTCATCAGAACCTTGTCCAGAGACACTTCACCCTCATCTAGAAAATATTGTTGTGAAAAAGGAAGCTTACCAAAATCATACGTAATAAGTTGTATCCATTTACCAAATTTCGAGATGATTTTGATGGAGTTGGGAAGCTCTTTTTCCAAATTCATAAGCAAACATATGAATGTGGAAGCTAAAGACCTATCTATATGGTGCTTGAGGTAAATGCCGATCTTATTGCCTAGAATGTGAATGTCATTTTGATAGGAAGATTCTGAAGGGAAATCCACATGGGAATAAACTTAATGACATTCTTTTTGCTTAATGACATTATTTTTGCTATCAAAATTTGGGACCCGTTGTTGCATGTGAAGCCTAGAATTTTTAAAGAACCAAGCTTTGGATTTGAAGATTTTATCTCTATTGGGTTTATCTTGGAAAGTCACCAGAAAATATCCTAATTCACTATCCAAAGAGTCTATCTAACTAATGTTAGGCCAGTTTTCATGAGCCCAAGTATGGAACTCAGGAAATGATATGTTGATGTTCCAAGCTTTGCAGATTATTGTGTGTTGTAAGAAAAATAAGTTCCTATTCATGAGCATCTCTTTTGAAAAAGTGATGAAAGATACCTGATCTTGCTGTGTGGTTTCCTTCCCTGAATGTCGAGTGGGAAGAACAAAAGTTATTTCATCCTCTTGGTTCCCCTCTGACGTTGGCTTTGGAGGTACCCCTGTTGGTAAGAACACTTGATTCAGATTCTGCTCCTTGACCTGCTTCCATTTTTTAAGGGGGACTTTATTAGAGCCTCGATGGATTTTGGGTATGCCATTGCCCCTATTCAGTCTGAGCATTTCAATCCTTTTCCTATTAATGGCCCAGTGAATCCTGGTCCAGGCCTTTTTCAGGAGCAGAGGATTGAATGGTCTTCCCCTAGCTATGGTTGGGAAAATTGGAATGAGGTTAGGGTTGATATCCCCCATCTAGTCTCTTCTTTCCACCTGATCAGATTTTTTGAATCCCAGATATGACCGATGGATAGAGGTCAGAAAAAAGGATTTGTTTTCGTTAGCTCCTACGTCGTTTGAATGGAGAATACGACTTCTCTCAGATGCTTGTATTATGAAGGAAGGATGTTGGCTAGAGCTACCCAGATATGTGTTGTCCCTTTGGGCGTGAGCGTAAATTCTGCTTCGGTGAGAGAAGGAATCCTTCTTCCCCAAGAAGATGTGTTCGTTAGTCTGTAGGTCTCTTCTATTTCCTGAAGGAAAAGTCTTACACGAGACACCTAGATGTCAAAATCCTACAAAAAATGGTTGGTGTCGTCTAACGCCTGGGTTCTAAGTCCCTGCAAAACTTGGTTGTCATCGAGCCATCTAAGAATGCCTATTTCTTGGAAAATTCAATTAAACCGAGTCGAAATAATGAAATATTATTGCCCAATGCTCATGTTATGGACCGGGCTATTTGTTATTGTGAATCCCTTCACTGTTACCCTGCTGCAATTACCAAAATGGACGGCCACTGGTCTTTGAGAAAATTTACAAGAAATAATATCTCTATCTATTTCCTTCCAGCTACCCTCCCACCAAGCACTTCCATTTGCATTAATGGTGCCAAAACCATTTATCTCTGCTGCTGAAATGTCAACCCAAATACTGGATTTTACTGTATGTACTCCTTAGATATTGTAATGTGATTTCTTCCAAATTTTAGGCTTAATGAAATTCGAATTTGTCGCCCTTCGAAAATATGTTCACTTAGTTCAGATGCCTAAAAATCCCCTTTTCTTTACCCTCGAAACTTTTGGACGCTGAAAACTCCTTAGCACGCGGGTTGCTTGCATGCGTTGTGTACACCCAACGTTGAGTATGCCAAACAAACAAAGCCCTTCAATAATATACCCGAAGGCCTAGAGACGTCTACTATGGCAAAACCAAAAATACCCAAGAGTCTCAATGAGACTCATCTTCACACACTGCTAAGAAGGCTGGTGTCACCGTGTTTAAGCAGTTACGGGTACCAAAAAATCCTTGTGCGGTCAACCTCCAGATCACCCACGTGACATGTACCAGGTCTCTTGGTCATGTGACTGAGTCTCAAGGTGTGTGCTCAAATACAAACACACTATGGCATGAAGAACCCCCAACTCGCATTCAGCAGGATTTTGCAAAACATGGCCCGTCTATGAGTGTCGAACCACACTTAATGGCTAACTCCAGATGTTGGTATAAGAATCAAAAACAAACTATTTACTAAACACCCCTTTTCTTTACCCCCAAAATTTTTGCCTCCAAATTTTGGGCTTAATGAAATTCAGACTTGTTGCCCTCTGAAAATATGTCCGCTTAGTTCAGATGCTGAAAACTCCCCTTTTCTTTACCCCTGAAACTTTTGAACGCTGAAAAATCCCCTTTTCTTTACCCCCGAAGCTTTTCCCCTAGCCGTATGAACACATAAAGCCTTTACCACTCCTACTCAGTGGAAGCCCTAGCCCTGGTAGGTGTTAGAAACTAGTAGCAGTGTCTGGTTGAAACCGGCTACTGTGTTTAGCCTTACCATGTAGGTTGCTTGCATGCATTATGTACACCCAATGCTGAGTACACCAAACACCTTAGCACGCAGGTTGCCACTGGCTGGAAGCCTTAGCCGCTCCTGCTCCTACTCTCTGCTCCTGCTCGGCGGAAGCCCTAGCTACACAAACTCTCCCCACTTAGCATATCTATGTGAAAACTCTCACCTCTTACGTTACTCGATTCACAACACTCATCGCTCACGACCATAGTTGCGAGAGTCCAGTCGGAAGCTCTTACGTAACTCAATATGCCGCTCTTGCTCCTCAACACTCAAGACACTAATGGCTGGAAGCCCTAGCCGCTCCTGCTCCTTGGTTTACATATGCATTCTATGTCTGAAGCCCTAGCTGCACCTGATTCTGCTCTCCGCACCTGCTCGAACAATGATGCTAATTTCAAGGAAATTTCATTTTATGCATTCAAAAGATAATGTCATTCAAACTCTAATTTAATAAACAATTTTCTGAGATAAATTCAGAGTTCAAGTCTAACCAAATTATGAGTAAAAATACATTAAGAGTTTCCTTCCTAACCTCAACCTGTCTTACGTAGCTGGGGAGACAATAGGAGTTTTCCCCAATGACGAAGCAACAACCCAACGAGCTGGAATTTCCAGTCCAAGTCTTCTTATTTGTTTCAGTGCATGCATATATCTTTACTAAAAGTACTTTTAGCCTAATTGGACCAAACACGATTCTTGGGAAATATTTGCAACAATATATATATATCTATAATTATAATGCAATTCTAACAGTGATCTTCCTTCTTTTGGTTCAAGCTTAATAACTGATATTTTCAGCGCAATGGTCATCCTAGTCTGGCATAGTCCAAGAATCCCAAACTATTCTCCTAAACCTTATGTCTCCAAGCAATTGACTCTTCCTCAAACATTTTCATTGTTAGAAATATAGAAGAATGCTCTCCAAGAAATTGACTCTTCCTCAAACATTTTCATTGTTAGAAATATAGAAGAATGCTAGAGAAATCCTAATATTTTCCTCTTTAAAAAGTCCCAACAAACAGTGGTCAAACCCACAAAATAAGTTTTATTAACGGGAATGTAATAATCATACTATAATAGCTATAATTATACTATTTTTAGGTTATTACTTGATCTTGTTTTGACCTTTTTGGGGCTTAATATCTAGCTTGTGTAGGTCATTTTCTTTAAAAAATTTGGTTACTAGGCTATCTAAGCTCTTTTGAACCAATTATCCTTACCTCTTGAGTGGTTCCCTTTCCTTAATCTGGTCAATTTGAAATAATTTTCATAAGATTTTGGAGGGTGTATACTGAATATACCCTTGATATTAAGCATTTTTCCAAATCCAATCCTCCAATCTCGACTTATAGATTGACTTTTCTTAAGAGGTCACTATTATACCATTGAGTATGGACAATATCATTTAACCCATCCAAGGTACCAAGTACAAATCATGGAGGATATATATACTAAATAATTTTCATAAGATTTTGGAGGGTGTAAGGTACCAAGTACAAATCATGAAGGATATCATATGTTTTTTTGGTCCTAGTAAACTCACTCAGTAAGTAGGTTCACATCATGTATATTATAATGCACCAACATTAGCTCAGTTTTAACTTGAGCATGTTTAATTAATCATTAAAGGAGACTATTACATGTCTGTGTGTTCTTTTTAGGTTATTATTTATATCACTTCATGTTGTGCCAAGTACAATGCAGTCCAACTTCCAAACTTGTAGTATATTATTTACAAAGGCAGTGAATGTAGTGGATGCATAATAGTCTCCACTCAATTATTATTCCTCCTAGACACTTTATTACTATTGATAAGCATTTCCTCTTTCCCAGTCAAACTTATAATTATGTCATCAAGTATAAAGGTAGTAACAAACTAGGGGTTGAGGGTGCTACCAATTCTATCTTTAACACATACTAATATATTAAACGGGGATAGAAATTCATGTTTGCATTACGAGAAAGATTTTTGATATTTTTTATAAATACCACGAGTGCTACCACACATGAAAAGGTTTTAAATTACATGTAAAACTTGGTCATCAAAATAATAATAATTTAAAAAAAACAACTTTCCACTGCGCTCTCTGATATTCACTTACGATTTGTCTATCAAAATTCTCTTTTACACCCTCCTTAAGATGTCTTAGGACTAACCAACCATTCTCATAGGCTTAAAATCCATTTAATAAATTTAGAGAAAATACATTCCTACCAAGAGTCCAACTTAGTTAGGATTATTTAGTAGTGCAAGACTATATCATTTATCTAGACTCAAGTGGGCTTCATAGGTCTCTACTATTTTAACCTGATTTCTTTGATACACATGTAACAACTGCCCTCAATTGCCACTATTTTTTTAACTTAATATCAATCATTAAATTAATCAGCAATCATATTCCATTTAATTTAAATGTGGAATTTTAAAACTCCTCCACTCACCATGGTGACAAAAACTCGATATCACACTATGTGCTTACACTTGATTGTGTTAAGATTCCATTACTAGGGTCATCCCTAGACCCAAACCTAAGCCTTGAGGGTTCACTCTTGAACTCGTGGGAAGCTAGAGGCTTTTTAGTTTGAACTCAGAGGGAGTTTTATCTCTCCTCTTGATGATACCTTTGATATCTCTTTAATCTTGTCTATAATTAAGGGATTTTATGAACTTGGTCCCATCACAATAAATGATATCAATTTCCATCAGGTGTTGGTTCTATACCATCATTATCAAACATTAGTTTTATCACTTACACATACACACATGGGTCATATCATAAATCACACACATAGTGATTATCTCGAGCATGCATCACATAAACAAAGGACTAGCCCATACCCTTCATAGGTACACAAGATAATAGCCATACATTACACACTTAGTGAACTTAGCTCCTACATACATTACAAAGGCAATAATGGTTGTCTCATAAATGATTCACAAAGATAATAGTTAATGTCTCATACATGCATCACAAATAAAATAATGATTGACTCATATACAATGGCTAACCATCCCCCATCCATAGTGCATCTCAAAGAGAAGAAATGTTAGTGCATTGTGCATTACACACTGGGTTCCATTCCTTTCCCTAGTCTTTTGTACCAATGGATATTTGGGAAGAGGGTTCGGTGCATCCTATACTACAATGATTGTTCATCTTTATTCTAATAGGGTGAAGTATTCCATTTCCACATCAAGATATGCCCAAATCATTCTATGTGGTTGATCAATTATCACCTACCTTTTCTTGACTAGACATTCTATTCCCTATAGTCCATCAGAGAGATAAGAAATAAGGACATCTATTGTTGGCATGTAGTTGGACCCTAGGCCACATGATCCTGGTGAGATCACTCCAATTATCTAAATCAATGAGGGGTTCCCTCATCTACATGCAATTAGTTGTATCTTCCTACTATCTAGGTGGTACATCTGATAGTTTACTGATATGTTATGTTGCTTGACTAAGGTCAATTTCGAGTAGATAAGCTTATCTTAAGTGGGTTATAGGATTTATCCTTTAGTGATCACCTCATATAGAGAGGACTAGTCTACGTGCTAGAGAATACAAACATCTACCTATGCCCTCGTAGGGTCCTCCAAATCCATCTATTGTCATAAAAGTTGCCAGTGCTTGTACTTGTCTTAGCATTATAACTAGAAGAGAAGTTCCTAATTTAGAAAAATATCATGATTAAATGGTCTATGAGGTCATACACAAATTATTATAAGTTTAGGATTAAATTTCTCAAATGCATAACAATGCATTATTGCCTCAACTCAACATGTAACCTTAAGTAGATATCAACTATAAGATACTCAACTCAAATCATTTCCTTTATCTTTCTATTCAAAGCACATTTTAGCCTCATTTTAAGCCTACTAAAGAGGATATGTTTAACAAGTAAAGAATAATTCCAATCCCTAGAGTTATCACCTCCTAGACCCTCCCCTCTGAACTTGAGGTCACAAGGGTATCCTTCACCCAAGTGCCACCTACGTTCCTGCTTCCAAATAGGTCAAAGTTACATGTTGTTCTCCTCCCAAGGTCTCTCAAAAAACCTACAGAAAGATTCTCTTAACTAAGATTTTATTAATTACTATCTTACTCCAATAGGATTCCTAAAGATGGTTTCCAACACTTAATAGTGTTTAACAATAAACAGGGAATTCTGACACTATTCCAAGCCTAAAATATAATACTTCCATCTAAGAACATTAAGATCTCCATCTAAATATTGCTACCTTAATTGTATTTTAAAATTTCTTATAGAATCATCTATCTCGACCACACCACCTTTATTATACATGATTCAACAACATACAAGGCTCCAAAAGTCTAATTGGGTTAGTGGCTACAATAAGCACAAATGATAAAATACATTTACAAAACCCAAGTAGGTAGTTTTGCTAGTCCATTCACTCAAATATGAAGGGGAAACTCACAAGAAATAATTAGTGTTGTATTGTTGTATTATCAACTAGATATTAGCATTAGAATTTGTCCTTGATAATCTCTAAGGATTATGATCAAAACCGAGTGTTCCATTGAGTGTGGAAATATAAATAAAAACTTACCTCTCACACCAATTTACTTGCATAACAAGTTTAGTTTGATTTTCAATATATTATTTAGACTTTGGTACTTTGTTTCACTAGATATAGTGATAAGATGTAACTAAAGCTATATTTAAAATGAGCAATTATCGTCATCACTTTATTGATAGTAATAATAACTTGCTTTAAACATAACTAATGTTTGAGTCACACTTGAGACCAATGAGCGACACAATATTCTTGATATCATTAGATGAAGATATGTAGTGAATTATATAAATGATAAAATTGTTAACCTAATGATCTTATTTATGTTGTGGTGTAGCTCAAACTCATGACTTTAGTGTGGTATATGGTCTATATAATGTTGATACTTGTCATTTATATTGACTACCACCTCATTAGTTAGTCGTAACATATTTCATGTGATCATAATGTAGGTACATTTGATTATTGCTAGCATTGAGTTCAACGTATTTTCCTTGACACAAAGTCAACACGAGGTCATTATATACATATCCTAGTTGTTATATCATAAATCATATGCTAAGATGTTTCAATCACATTATAATTTTCTAAAGTATAATAACCACACATTCAGATACGTTGAAGTGACATTCTCACTACATATTTAACAAGTGCCACGTAGTGGCTAGTACTTGCCTAATCAATTGTAATTATATTGTGAAATATAATTAGAATTTTAATAAATTTATTATATTTTATTAAATATAATTCTATTTAATATAAATTTATATAATTATAATTATAATTATAATAATGAAGAATTTTCATTAAAACTATTATAAATAAATAAATTTAAATAAATCGATATTTTGAACTAAATTTGATAAGTTTTTAAAAATAAAACTATTATAATAATATTAAATATTAATTAAATATAATTTAATTTAAATATTAATATTTTGTAAAGAAAAAATAAAAATTATAAGCAAATAAAATCACATAATTTTTTTACATAAATAGTTTTTTTTTTTAAAATCAAAAGTGGATGAACCACTGTATATATTTATATATTAATTAAAAACTGATTCAAAAAGAGCTCAATCGGGAAAGAACCAGGAAGAAAACCCAAAATCGTCGCTATATATACAAAAGGTTATAAGGTGAAACCTTATCAAAATTTCAAGTATTGTCATTTTCATTACATTCATGAAGCCAGGGCCAACTTTGAAAAAAGCAAAAGGTCGAAGACCAATACATTTTCAATTTTTGAACTGAAGTGACTAAGACCAAAATAATGAAAGACAACTCAAATATATGCTAACATGTGTGTAAATTTCCAAAAAAACCTTGCAGCTCCAAATCACATTTTACTCCTCCATGGCATCATAAGCCTACGGGACAAAATCTGGCTGAGAGTGTGGTGACCATTCCAAGGGCTCCGAAGCCAATCTGATATCGGCTCCAACTCTAAGTTTGGATTCCACGCAGCATCATGTTCATCATCAACAGGGCCCCATAAAGAGGGGTCAACTTCACTCCATCCGAGAGCTGTAGGTTGAGATTGAGCAGACTGAGCAACCAAAGACCACTGGCTTCACTTGCAAATAGTATATTTCCACTTGGGCTCAACTCAACTGGAAATAGGGGACCTGGAGAAGGAACTATGCAAGTCACAAGAAATGTGGGAGGAGGAACATATGGCACTTTGAGTAGTTGGAGGAGGGCCTCGACCACCATTTTAGCCTTCGTCTCCAATTCAAACCCCAACAGTCGACCATATGACTGCAGGGCACCTTTGATGAATCTAAAGCTCTGTTTCTCCAATGCTTTCTTAATATTGTCATAAGTGACCATGCACACATGATTCTTAAGCAACCTATGATGAGAGAAGAGGCCACCCACTAGTGCGTGGCCAGACCATAGAGCATATCTTTGCATTTCCCTTTGCAATTTCTTTCCTTCCCAGAAGTGAGGTTTGATGAATTTGAAAGCAAGGATTTCCAAAAGTTGCATGGACTGCAGCAAATCCATGGCATTTGAGAGGAATATTGACACTACCTGTGATGGATAGAGAAATTTCTTTGACCGTGGGACAAGATTTTCTTCTCCAATTAGTATTTTGATGGTTGGCCGATTTGGAGCAGAGAGAATGAACATCTCATCCAGCATGGAATCAGGAATGTTACGTGGTAACACTTCTTCATCCTCACTAGGCAGAATCCACACCCGATAATTTTTTAGAAGCATTTCATTGTGGAAGCAAGCACATTCATCACATTGGACACAGACATCTAGTAGGTTCACCATTAACAGAATTTGACATAAGTAGGGTATGAAAAAATGTAATGAAAATGTCACATAAATAGCCCCTATGGATGGTAATTATCGAATCCAAGTTGATTTGGAGGCATTAATTGAAGCTGAGTGCACCCCAAGCGAAATAATCAGAGACATGTGTGAAGTTTCTAGTCATAACTATGAGTAGGTGCTTGGGTGTGTGAAGTGTCCACTCGTCTCTATGGTAGCAGAGTATTGAGAGAGTGGCAGCTATTCATAATAACATAGTTATGTACTCCTTGTACTTAAGCATCCAACACAATTATTGGAAATCCCCTTCATCTGATGTAAGGAGTAAGCAAGTGACGTAGAACTAAATATGATGATGGTAACCGACATGTGCCCTGATGCTAAGTCCATTACTTAGGGAAACTTCAAATCACAGTGGGGATGAAGGAATCTAGTTAGGACGTGTGATATCATTATCCCACACCTGAAGATTTTCTTGAATTCACCAATCTTTGGAAGTCACCACAAATTTTTGGAAATGTGTTTGGTACTAAGCACAATATTTCCATTCCATCACACCCCAAATTAGCTAGATAGTCAACAATCTTATTACCTTCCCTCAACGTATGGGAGATAAATATGATAGGAAATGTATCTATGATACGCCATATTTTTTTAAGAATGTATGCAAGTTTCCAATTATGAGATTTCCTCTTGATACAAGCATTGATGATTACCATTGAATCTCCTTCAATATGGATGTTTGCAAATCCACCCTGTTTTGCCAAAATGAGTCCTGCAAGTAAGGCTTGAGCTTCTGCCATGTTATTAGATCCTATAGGTAGTGGGGAGGCAGTGAGCACCATTATATTTCCCTCATAATCCCTTATACAAGCACCGATGCCTGAGTTTCCCAGGTTTCCACGCGAGGCTCCATCAAAGTTTAGTTTCAATAAGTTCTGAGAAGGTGGATACCACTTAACTGTCGATCGATCCACTTGTGATAATCCCTTTTTTTGAGGACCCCAGCCTAATGGAATGAGAAGCATCTTCCATTCTCTGACAACAATACTATCCCACTATGAAACTACTGGATTGATTTTACATCGGTAAAGAATCACATTGATCACTTCGGATATCAACCTCTCAATGCCCCTTAAAACATCCTCAATTTGTGAAGAAGTATTTCTGAAAATACGTTTGTTTCTTTCCCACCAAATTGACCACACAACTAAAGCTGGTATGCATCTCCAAAGATTAGAAAATAAGGAATTTGAAAATAGAGTTGGCCATGATTGGAAGAGGTCCCAGATTTTAGTAGGCAAGGGGGTAGAATAATGGAGCTTATTTAGGATAAAGGACCAACAATCTTGTGCAAAAGTACATCTCAACAATAGATGATCAACATTCTCAAACTGATCTTCACAAAGCTTACACTTAAAAGATTGCATGATGTGAAACTTCTCAAGTCTGTCACTAGTAAGTATTCTATTTCTTAATGCCAACCACGCAAAGCATCCCGCCTTAGGAAGGACCACTCGATTCCAACATAAGGAATAAGCACGAGAGGAAACCATATCAAACTCTGAGTGTTGTAAAATTTTGTATCCTTCTTTTATCAAATACTTTCCATCCTTCACAGTAGCCCAAAGTAGGCAATCTTCTTTATCTAACAAATGAACAACTCTGGATGAAAATATTTTGTGTAATAGATCTTTCTATGGCACTGAGAGAGTTAACTCATCTGGATCTTTCCAATTGACTTTACCTAAAAATATACACACAATAGAGACAAAGTCTATGATTTGAGTGCCCCATGCATTTTTTGATGATGAGATTATATCTTGAGGAATCAATGGGGTTGATAAGATAGGTAACCCACTCCACGAATCTCTCTAGAATTTGATATTTGTTCCTTTGTTAACCTCCCACGAGACATGTCTGAGCACAACTTCTCTTGACGACATCATGAAATTCCAAATTGCTGATCCTTTAGGGGGATCAAAGATGTTGGCAATTTGGCTGAGTTGATTGCATAGATGTTGTCATTATGGCAACATATGATCCACATGACGATCGCACAAGTCAGAGAGCAAGTATGACAAAGCGCATTGCATATTTGTCTAAGTGTGAGACAATATTTTTACCAGTATACTCGGACACAGTTTTTGTTTGCGATGTTGACTGGAGTGAGTTCAATGCTTGCACACTTGAACATAGAGTCTATGGTGACTAATGATGACCCATCTCAGAGCGCAAGTCAGTACGGCATGTACGGAAGACGTTATGATAGTTTTACCGAAGATAGTGTGAAGTTGACAGGACAGTATATGAAGGCAGAATTGGTAAAGAGTTAAGGAATTATTTTGTTTATCAAAATAATGTCTTAACAATATCAAGGGATGACATCTTAGATGTTTACTCTTGGTTAAAGCTATTGGTATATATGTAAATTTATTTGTAATTGTAAAGTGTAGTAGTAGTAACAATTGTAATTGAAAAAAGTAGCAAGCAATTGTAATAGCATGATGTGAAGTATATGAAGCATATGTAACAATGATAGTGAAAGATCAGTGAAGAGATATTGATGCAAGCAGTATAAGGTTATGTACCTTGACCTATTTTATAATCAATGTATATTGTACATTACTTGTTTGGGCAGTGGGCTCAGCTGGTAAACACATTTTGTACTACCAACTCCTAACAGGGTTGAGGCTTCTAACAAGGCCTATAGTCCCTTAATCAGGACTGATACACTATATGTTTGTAATAGACTCCTAATAGGGTCAACATCCTTAACAAGATACTTTTGATTAGTGGATCTTTGTGGGTACCATCCCCACTAGGGTTTTCCCTTGGCCAGGGTTTCCTCAAGAACAAATCATGTGTTATGAGTTCTTTAGTTTTATTGCTATGCATGTTGTTTAGCTTCTTATGTTATGCATGTATAAAGATAATCTGTTATATCCATAATTGGGCAAAAGATAAAGATTGTAGAATACTGATTCACCCCCCCTCTTAGTATTCCCTATTTCTAACAATTGGTATTAGAGCTTAGTTACACGGAAAAGAATCATTCAAGGAAAGCCTAGCAACTTGAGTAAGATCTCTATGGATATGGATCAACTATAGAAGAATCTTGAAGAAGCTCTTGAATAGATTGATATGCTTAATGATGAAAGAGACACTCTGAAAGGAAAATATGATGATGCAAAGAACCTCATTGAGAAATTAAAAAACAAATTAGAAGATTTGAGATCTGAAAAGAAATCCGAAGTTCTTATTGAAGATTATGATGACAATTTGGAAAAATAAAATGAGATCCTTAAGCATGAATTGAAGATAGCAAATTTGAAGCTTAGTTTGAAAGATGGAAATGACAAGAATGAAGCAAATCTAAAATCTGAGAATGAAAGTCTAAAAACTGAAAATGAAGGACTGAAATCTAAACTTGGAAATGTAACATCTGAACTTGAGAAAGTCAATTTGCAATATGCTGAACTTGAGAAATACAATAAGATTGTGAAAGGTGAACTGACTCAATCCAAGCAACAGCTTGAAAGACTATATTCAACTAGTGAGAAGATTGATAGACAAGCATCTTTTCATAAACCATTCTATGATAAAACTGGTCTTGGATTCAACACTCTTAAAGCAAATAATGAAAGCAAGGAACCAGATCTGAAAGTATCTGAAAGCTTAGATGAGAAGAAGTCTGATGAGATCAACAAATCTGAAGATACACCTAAAGAAGAAGAATCACCGAAGCAAGATGAATCATCCAAAGGTATGCAAAGAGAATTCAAAGGTAGATGTTTTGCTTGTAATACTATTGGTCATATGAAGAGAGATTGCACAGGTAAGCAATTTAAACCTCTTAATGGTTATTGTTATAACTGTCATGAATTTGGACATAGAGCTATTGAATGTAGGAAACCTAAATATATTGAGAATAATAATAGTAGTAGAATGTTTAGGAATACTAACAATGCAGATAAGAAACCTACTGAAGATATGAACAGAAGAAATGGAGTAATATGTTATAGATGCAACAAGGTTGGACACATTGCTAGAAATTGCAGATCATAAATTAATCCACCTGGACCAAGATATGGAAGCAATGGAATTGTTTGTCAGATATGCAACAAGATTGGACATATAGCAAGGTTTTGTAGAATGAACAATGGAGTTTTTCATCCTAACCCTAACTCTAGAAATCATGAAAGAAGGAATGAAGATGCAAGTAACAGATAGAAAGGTTGCTGTAGCAATACAGATGAAGTGAAGTTTGTTAAAAGCATAGATCAAGGAGACATATTCAACATTGAAGGAAATCAGAAAGGTGAAGTATCAAGTGGTAATAATGAATCCTTACCTGACCTATCTCAAAGCACTTAATTTATGAAAATTATAGTAGATTAGGAACTTAGATTAGTGTAGAAGTAGATTTATGATGAATTAAGTTTTGTGTAGTTAATGGAAGGTAGTTTATGATATTCTAATGCTATGGTTAAGAGCACAAAGAAAAATGTTATGTTTTGCGAAATCGCAAGAAGTTTTAAGTTTTGCAGGATAGCAGAAATAACTTTTTGGAAAGAAGCGGCAAAAGAATTGAATGCGATGTCAGAACTAAGTGAGATTGAAGTAATAAAAGGTTATGATCAGTGTTATTTGATCATCAAAGAGAACACAAGTGTTAAAGAGATCAGAAAGTAGTGATTGGAATCTTTTTGCAACGATTTGGTGAGGGATTTGAGCACCAAATCTATGCAAGCCCTAAATTCACGAAATCGAGGTATTTTACTTGACAGATCTGTGAATTGGTAAAAGGAATTTGAAGTAATCATGGATGTATCTTTAATTCACAATATCATAGATAAAAATTTACCTAGAATGAAGAGGGAACCAGTTGAACCTCTGGAAGAAGACCCAAAGTTAGCTTTATCATCTGTATCAGACAGAGTTTTGCATTTAGAGAATGTAAGAAGTTATCTGGGATGCAAGTTAGAAACCATCAGTGATAGTGATTTTACAAGTGAGTATGAGAAGATTTACAACTAGGACATTTTATTGAAACAAGGATATGATCATTTGAAAGACAATGAGATTGTTAAGTATGCATTGCAGTATGAGTTTGATAATGAAGAATGGACTAAGATAATCCTTAGCAGAATTCATAATGGGAAGTTTTGGCTAGAAGATAGAGTAATAGACATTACAACTGATTTGATTCATGAAGTCACTAGACTGTCTAAATCTGGAGCTATTCCTTTTAATGAGAAGAACATGAGAAAGACAATCATTGATAACACTAATTCATCCTACAATGGCAGAGGAATTGTAATTAGTAAGGTCCAACAACCTGATGTTAGATACCTTTGCAAGATCCTAACAACAAAGTTTTGTGCAAATTCAAGAGAGGATGACATGGCAACTGGAATGGTACACATAGCTTATTTGATGTGTGTTGACAAAGTCCCAGTTGATATGTGTGAAATTCTGAGAATTCAACTATTTGAGAGCTTGGAGAAGATTAAGAAGACAAAGTATGCACAATTTAGATTCTCATCTTTGATCACTTACATGTTTTTTCATGTTTTGAGGAGATTTCCTTACACCATAGGAAATGATTGGAATGATGGACAAAATACAATGGAAAGGATTAATGTAGTATATAGAAAGCATGTTATTGATAGTGTTAATGAGAGTGCAGTGCTTGTTATTAAGACATTTCAAAATATTGTGTCTAACAGATCAAGGATTCTATAGTCTCTTGTGGAGAAATACAAGAATGAAATATGTTTTATGGTTGAGACTAACTTTACATACATTGAAGTAGTTGAACCTAGAATTGAGTTCATAGACCCTCTTGGCTATGAAATATCTGAAACAAAGATAGAAGAATATGTGAACAGGCTACTTAAGTGTAAAGTTGACACCCATAGTAACATATTTGGAACTTTTGAAGAAAATTTCAACTCCGCAAAGGCTATACTTGAGGAGAAACAGTCTAAGAAAAGAGTTGACAGCACTATTAAGAAAATATTGAAGGATACAGAACTGACAGAGAGAGAATTCTTAGTGGCAAAGCAAACAACAACAACAATAAGAGATATTGGATAGAAAGAGATTTTATCTGTACCTCCCTTATCATCTAGTGCAGCACCAGTCAAGGTGAAAGTAGAGGAACCTGAGAAGGAACAAGTAGCAAGAAAGCCTACTAGATCTACTTCCTCCACACCGAGCAAGAGAGTGAAAGAAATTGCTACTGGACCTAGTAAGAGGTAGAAAACTTTGGTGCCACCAGTACCTAGGAAAATTGTAGAAATTAAAGATGATGACACTACTGTGAAGAAGAAAGCATGGTAACCTAGAGTTGAGAGAGTGAATGAAGAAATTATAAAAGATGGAGATTTCACTAAAATGAATAAGTACTATGACCTTTATGACTATTCAGATAAATTGAATCTTGAAAATGTAGTGGTCAAGCATTTGATTCTGGCTAATAAGAGTTTTGACTCTATTCAGGGAAAGATACTTGATGAATTATTGAAGAAACTTGCTAACAGGAAGTTGAGAGCACAAGAAGACAAATCTATTAGAGAGAATCTTGTGAAGAAACTATGTGATGTAAGAGATGATGATCATCTTAAACAAATTCTGAAGCCCCTTACCACCCATTTAAGGAAAAAATGAGAACCATTTAGATTATGGCAGGACAATATGAACAAGTGAATGCAGAGACTGAACAAGCAATAGTTAAAGTTATGGTATAAATTGTTGGAGAGACATCAGTTGCAGCAGAGCAAGCAGTAGAAGTAGAACAAGAGGATATTCCTTCTCCACCGGCTATTAACATTGAAGAAGAATCTATGAATGTTGAAGGTTCAAGGATCACCTTGGATACTGATGATAATGTATTCAAGAATCTAGAGAACATTGTTGACAATTCATCTCTTGATGAACCAGATAGAACTACAGAAGCAGAGCAGACCCAATTTACTGTTGAAGAACCCAAAGTATCAGAAGTACAAGCATCTATACCCTCTAAAGAAGAAACTAGTCTTACTCCTGAGACTGGAAAGAAGAAACAAACTGGATCTTTGTTTGAGGATTTGGGAAAAGAAGTGGATGATGATGATCAAATGGAATTGATCACATCTTTGAACAAAATAATTGGGAAGAATAAGAAAGTTAAAAGTCTAGAAGGATGTCTGAAGGACCTAACTGAAAAGCTACAAAGTATTGTGACCACATAGATTGTAGAAGCAGACCCTATGGACAAGGCAAAGAAAGTGATGAGCACTTTTGATGATGAGCTCACTAACCTAGCTGATATTGCAAAAGTGAAAGCACATGAAGACTATGAGGCTAGAATGTTATTAAATATCAGTTAGTACATCAGCAATGATATCAGTACTCTTGATATTTGTATCAAAGATTTGAGGAAACATTTGGAGACTGGAAAATCTTTGTACATATAGTGTACAAAATTAGAAACTTTGACAGTTGAGGAAGATCAGAAGATAAAATTGAAGGAAGCTGAGATTCTTAATGAAACAAACCTTCTATCTAACCCTAATGTGAAGGTCAGTAATGTTGAGAAGAAAGTTAGGAAACTTTTTGATGAAATCAAAATTTTACAAGATGAGAAAGACATGAAGTTAAGGAGATATACTCTTTTGAGAGAGCACGTTTCTATGAAGTTGAGTATTATTGAAGAGTAGTTAGAAGATTGTCTTACAACTAAGACATCTTTTCAGAAATTCAACTTTGAGAACCTCCAAGCTTGTCAGATAGCATCTTATGGACTGAGCGCACTACTCAATGTGGCTAATTCCATTAAGAAGTCATGGGAAAAGGAGATAGAAAACATATAGACATATTTTTTAGATTGTGTTGCAAGCCTACTGGCTTTCCAATAAATACATTGAGGTATAACTTTTTTTGATACAATTTTGTAGCCCTCCCTACTATTATTTTGTCATTGTTGTCAAAGGGGGAGAGATATTTAGCAAAAAATTGATAGTATATGATAAGATTTGATACTCTTAGGGGGAGTATTGTATTATAGATAAGATTTTTGAGGAGTTATAAGGATAGTATATATATGTTATACTATGGCCACAATTTTGTCAATTTTGAGATTTTGCAGTTGCACACTTAGCCAATTTTCTCATATGTTGCCACCAATGACAAAGGGGGAGATTGTTGGCAGTTTGGCTGAGTTGATTGCATAGATGTTGTCATTATGGAAACATATGATCCACATGAAGATCACACAAGTCAGAGAGCAAGTATGACAAAGCGCATTGCATATTTGTCTAAGTGTGAGACAGTATTTTTACCAGTATACCCAAATATAGTTTTTGTTTGTGACGTTGACTGGAGTGAGTTAAGTGCTTGCACACTTGAACATAGACTCTATGGTGACTAATGATGACCCATCTCAGAGTGCAAGTCAGTATGACATGTACAGAAGAAGTTATGATAGTTTTACCAAAGACAATGTGAAGCCGACAAGACAGTATATGAAGGCAGAATTGGTAAAGAGTTAAGGAATTATTTTGTTTATCAAAATAATGTCTTAACAATATAAAGGGATGACATCTTAGATGTTTACTCTTGGTTAAAGCAATTGGTATATATGTAAATGTATTTTTAATTGTAAAGTGTAGTAGTAGTAACAGTTGTAATTGAAAAAGGTAGCAAGCAATTGTAATAGCATGATGTGAAGTATATGAAGCATATGTAACGGCGATAGTGAAAGATCAGTGAAGAGATATTGATGCAAGCAGTATAAGGTTATGTACCTTGACCTATTTTATAATCAATGTATATTGTACATTACTTTTTTGGGCAGTGGGCTCAGCTAGTAAACACATTTTGTACTACCAACTCCTAACAAGGTTGAGGCTTCTAACAAGGCCTATAGTCCCTTAATCAGGACTGATACACTATATGTTTGTAATAGACTCCTAACAGGGTCAACATCCTTAACATGATACTTTTGATTAGTGGATCTTTGTGGGTACCATCCCCACCAGGGTTTTCCCTTGGCCAGGGTTTCCTCGAGAACAAATCATGTGTTATGAGTTCTTTAGTTTTATTGCTATGCATGTTGTTTAGCTTCTTATGTTATGCATGTATAAAGATAATCTGTTATATCCATAATTGGGCAAAAGATAAAGATTGTAGAATACTGATTCACCCCCCCCTCTTAGTATTCCCTATTTCTAACAAAAGATTGACACAACCCGTGCTGGATTAGGATTATCAAGATATTTCTGTTGCATAATTTGGCACCATTTATTTTGGTTTTTGGTAATCATTTTCCAAACTAGTTTACCCCCAAAGGCTTTGTTCCATTTTCTCAAGTCATGGACACCAACTCCCCCTAGGCTTGGAACATGAGCCGTATCTTTTAAAGACATGTGTGGGATCTTGTTCTCGTTATTCATGTTTCTCGACCATAAGAAATCTCTTATTAATTTATGAATTTTTTGAATAATTGATGATGGAGCTTTGAGGACTACTAGATAATAATTGGGGATAGCTGAAAGGACTGATTTGATGAGTAAAATTCTACCGGCCAGTGATAGCCACTTGGCTTTCCATGCCACAATTCTACTCTTGATTCTATCAATGACTGAGGACCAGTAACTTGACTTGTTTGCTCCAACGAAAAAAGTGATGCCCAAGTATGTAGAAGGAAGAAAGTCAATCGGGAACTCCATAATTTGGACAAATTTATTGGAAATGATATGGTTTGTGTTAAACAAGAAAATATTTGATTTTTGTGAGTTTATTTTCTAGCCCGAGGTTGCTGAGTATAATTCCAAAGTGTGTTTAATCTGTCTAGCCTCCTTAACTCTAGACATACCAAACAATAAAGTATCATATGTAAACAAAGAATGTGTGACTGATATGTCTGTCCTACTGATATGAACCCCTTTCCAAAGTCCCAAAGAGTGTTGTTTCTATATAGTCCTGCTAAGGGCCTCAGCCATTATAATGAATAGGAATGGCAATAATGGGTCACCCTACCTAACCCCGTGAGAAGAAGAGAAGAAACTAGCTGCAGTTCCATTAATGATAACAAAGAACCATGCCCCTAAGATACAAGCTTTGATCCATTTGCACCACTGTTTGGAGAAACCAAATTTATGAAGGACTTGCAAAAGAAAATCCCAACATACTCTATCATATGCCTTCGTCATATCCAACTTGATGACAAATCTAGAGGACTGATCATTATTAATAGAATGAAGGACTTCGTGGGATACCAGAGCCCCATCCATGGTTTCTCACCCAGGAACAAAGCCACCCCACTCTTGTGAGATAATGGATGGGATGAGATGCTGGAGTCTCAAGTAGATTGCTTTAGTAATAATCTTATATGTTGTATTGCGAAGGGAAATCAGACGAAAATCAAACAATATTTGTGGATCTTTCACTTTTGGAATAATAGCAATGTTGGTGGTGTTGAAATATTTTGAGATAAATTTATTTTTCTTGGATTCCTCAATGACACCTAGCAACTCCCCACCAATAGAATCCCAACATATTTGAAAGAAGAGGGTCGTGAATACATTAGGGCCTGGAGCTTTATTTGGTGGAAAGAGAACACCATGCTACAAATTTATTCTAGGGTGAATGGGGCCATGAGCATCTTGTTATCTTGTTGAGAAACCAGTGAAGGAATGGCATCAAGGATATTATTAATTTGTGCTTGAGTTGGTGAGGGGCTAGAAGCAGGAGAAAGGAGATTCTTGAAAAACCTGACTCCTTCCGATTGAATTTCTTGCGCATTGTTTAGAATTTTTCCATTATCTATGCTTTTGATTGAAAAAATTGAAGAGGCTGCTCGTTTCTGTTTGGCCGAAGCATGAAAATATCCTGTGTTCTTGTCTCCCTCATGTAGCCACAATTCTCTCAATTTTTGCCTCCAATATTCTTCCTCTTGACCACAGAGCTCTTCCCATTCCAACTGAAGCTCTTTCTGCTTATGATACGTGCCATTGTCCATACCATGTTGGATAGTATGTTCGTGGATGTTAGCTAGCTGTTGTTTAACTATGTCTTTCTGCTTAAAGATATTTTTAAATACCTGCTCATTCCACTTTTTTTTATCAAAGTTTTGACATGTTTCAGCTTCATAGCAAATTGGTGCATTTTGGACCCATTGACTTGTGGAGAGCTGATCCACCACTGCTTGATTAGAGGGATAAAATGAGGATGAAGAAGCCACATTCGCTCAAATTTGAAGGTCAGTTGATGGCCTACTGGAGCTGAAGATTTTATTATGGAGAGTACTATCGGGAAATGATTAGACCCTGGAATGGCCAAAATTTTTGATTGGAAGGTGTAGTTGCTGAGTTTCCATTCTTGAGAGACTAGGAATCTATCCAGTTGGCAAGTAATTTGTGCAAAGTTAGCTCTCCTATTTGTCCAGGTGAATGAACCATTTGCCTACACAATGTCCTCAAGATTATTATCCAAGATGAATGAGGAGAAGTCCTAAATAGTCTTAAGAGGAGGACTGATTCCACCAATTTTTTCTGCCAATTTGAGAATAGCATTGAAATCTCCACCCAGAACTATATTTTGATCACTATACTATTGAATGATATGAGTCAATGCATTCCACACACTCAATTTGTCTTGTGTCAAAGTGGGCCCATAAACATTTATCAACATGATGGATAAGTCAAATTTAGTCATCTTGAGGAGTTTCCAATTATTGTCATGAGCAACCATATGCCCTTGAACTATTCTGGGATTCCATAGTACTACTAGGCTTCCGAAGGCACCAATTCCTTATCTATGAGCAGAGGCCCAAGAAGCCCATTTTCCAATTGTTTTATCAAATGTTGGTTGAGACATTTTTGTTTCTTGAAGTAACACTATATCTGCTTGGAAAGATTCAATCATCTGTTTGACCCTACCTCTTTTGTCAAAGGCATTAATGCCTCTGACATTCCAAGAAGCTATCTTCATTACGGACAAGGAGAACCTCTTGTTCTCCTTGTCGATCTTTTGGCAGAACCAAATTTATTATCTAGAGTGGATTGAATTCTTGCTGCAATTTCTTCCTTTGTTATTATGCCCTTTGGTTTTCTACCTCTAGTTTTTGGAGTTTTCTTGGGCTGCAGACTATGGAAAGGTGTTTGCTCAATGGAAAGAGTATGATAAAGGGAGGGGGAATCCAATTCTTCCTGATTCCCCATACAATATAAAGGAACTTCCTTTTGAATCTCAATCTCACTTTGATCTTCAAGCATCTTATCTTGGCCTAGATTTTCGCTAAGCATAAACATATCTTGGTAGATACTTTCTTCCAAGATAAAATCATCATCAGGTTGGAATTGGAGTGGTTGTTTTTTATTTGCACATAGAGAAGTTTCTTTTTGTTCCCTTGATATCATTGAAATAGCCATTTCTGAGTGAGATCCTAGAGAGTGTATGCGGTCCTGTAGTATGGGTTGATGCCCAGAGGATTGAGAGTTGTCAAGATCATTCTTGTTTAGAATGTTAGAATGGAGTAGGCTGAACATTTCAGGCTTGCTTTTCAGGCTAGACTGGGGAAGTCTATCCTCTCTCACACCTTTTCCTGATTCATATTCCAGAGAGTGGAATCATTCTTCTGTTGCAATCTCATCTATCATCTGTGTGGCAAGGTCCATGAGCACCTTATTTGCTATTTCCTTAGCTCTATAATCTAACTCTGAGAGGCTGTATATATTCTCTTGATTGTTAGGTAAGATAATGGGGGAATCATGAAACATTAATTGGTTGACAGTCAGAGTGATATAAGATGTATGCAGATCTGGTAACGAACAATCTATGAGACCAATTCTTTAGGTTGGAGGTGAATATTCCCACCAAAAGGATGAAAAAGCTAAGAAGGGGAAAATAGAGTACAATAGATTGGAAATTCTAACATATAAGCTCTGATTATGGGTCCATGACTCCTTACCCAACTAATTTTCAGTGTCTGGAGGGGCATCAGTTAAAAAATCTGAAACAGGGGCATCAAGATCTTGAGCAAGCCTGGCATGAGCACAGGCCGAAGGATCAATATTATGATCAGAATAGATTGTGGTTTCACCTTGAAACATTTCTTGACATTCAGTATTAAAGTGACCCAAACTGTGTTGATATTTGATAATAGTAGGCAGCTCTTGTATGAAAATTTTCTAAACCCAATCCCCCCATTTGGATATGATTTTTATCTGTTGGCTGAAGGGTTTATGACTATCAATAAGGATGCACACTTTGATTTCATGAGAGGGGAGCTCATGCTTGATAAAAATACTCATTTTATTAGCAATACATTCAATGATCTTTGGATCCCTATATTCTAATGGAAGTAGGGGAAAATAAATCCAGTGTGGAAAGAACCAGATAGGGCAAAGATCCAAATTGAAATTCAGAGTCTAGGTCATGGTATATAATCCTACTCCCTTGCAAAACCAATATTTGTGCTTATGAACTGTGTCTCTAGCTTCTTTAGAATGAAAGATAGCAACAAAGAATTTAGAATTTGGGTATACATGAAATATATCTTTTAAATCCGCCCAACATTGCATCGCCCTATCCTTAATATCTAAAAGCAACACTGTATCTGAAGAGAACTTACTGATAAGAGCCATTTGACGAAGGAAGCCGATATTTGGTTGAAGCATGTTCTCTGGTAGAGTGATTGTAACCATGTTGGAATCTAGTGGAGCCATATCTTGATGTCATTTCTTTTTCCAAATAAACTTAGATTTGGGTGGGATGAAAGGGGCACTATTTGAGAAATCTTCTACAGGAGCAATGCCTGCCTGTCCTTGCCGACTTTCAAAGTGGGAACCTTAGACATGCCTTCCCCCATATTTAGGTTGCCCCCTTTTAGGTTGTAATCATTTCAAAATACATGGTTGATGTTTACCGGGGACCCAGGTTGGGTTCCTTCACATATGTCAAAGATTGGTTGTTTTCCCTTAATGAGCCTAGGCTTATTCCTAAACCTGATTCTGCTAGCTTTATTTTTGAAAAATGTTTTTTCCTGCTCCTTTTGAAATTCAAATTTTTGGGGTCCCTTTTTGTCTAGAATCATGTGATCAACACGCATGGCTGCTTTGGATGAAGATTCCCCAATTTCAAAAGTACTAAATCCTGCAGTATGTTGGGTTTTGGGGAAATGAAATCTAGGGTTGACAAAAAAGGGCTTAGCAGGCTGGACAGTGACTTTTCTAGAGAATATTGACCTTGGGAATGGCCCTACCGTCAGATGTGGAGGAGTTTTAGAGCCTGAAACATTTTTTTCCACAAAAGAACAACTTTGAAAACCATTTTGTTCCTTGCGCCATGCATTGGCTGGTTGCACTATCGGGGGACCTCGAAAGATATGTGCGAAATCATCAAAGTCCTCTGCACGAAGCCTTGCACGCCTATTATCGTTATCCTGACCACAGGAATTGACATGGTCCCAAACTTGCATGTTCTGATGCTATCGCAACTTCCGACCCACAACAACTAAACTATAGAACTGCTTGCCGAGTTGAAGCCACAGACCACTGGGTATGTTGCCTTGATCCTAGGTGTTTGCTCTTTGAAATCGTGGCGCTGCCTGCTGATCCCCTGCCCGCTGGTTCCTTGCCATTCTTGTTGTTAACCTTTTCTGGTTCCTTGCCATTCCTTTACATAAATAGTTGTTAATGTATAATTAATATGTAATAAAAATAAAAATTAAAAAATTTTAAAAATAAAAATATATTATAATATCATATGTTTTTATTTAAATTATAATATATTGTAAAAATTAATAGTATAAACTAGAATAAATTCAAATAACATAATTTTTAATTTAAAAATATATTAATAAAAAATTAAAAAAACTTCATGAGAACCTAACAAAATAATTTTTTAAAAATAATTCCTAAAAAAACTCTTATAAATTCTAAAAAACTTCTATAAAATCTATTCATGCCTAAAAAATAGGTCTATAAGACCTTAAATGTTTTAGCCAATCATTTAATCAAAAAATATTTTTTACAATTTATAAACTTAAAAAATTTACATATAGACTATAGAAAATGTTTTATTTTTAACAAACTAAAATTAAACTAAATTGTAATTGGTGGAAAAAATCAATTTTAATCACTAGTTAATGGAAGAAATCCAAAAATGAATGCAATAGTACTTGCTTAGCCTATCAACAAGTACTAATAAACTTGTAATGAACTAGTACATGAATATCTTACAAATTTTGCTCTTTCCTTTAACTTCTGATCTGTTTTGTATTTTGACATTTTGTCAAACATTTAGCTAGTTTTAACAGTTGTCTAATTTGTGTGATATTTTCCTATGGTAGAACCTAAGGTTTGTTATACTTATAGATCTTTTGAGTTAAACAATGATGCTAATTTAAGGAACTTTCATTTTATGCATTCAAAAGACAATGTGATTCAAGGATCTTTACTAAAAGTGTATCCCCCTAACTGGATGAGACACGGTTCTTGGGAAATATTTGCAATGCAACAGACATATATAACCCAATTCCAACCATGATCTTCCTTCTTCCAGTTCAAGCTTAGTAATTGATATGTTAAAAGCAATAGTCATCCTGCTCTGGCACAATCCAAGAATCCCAAATTATTCTCTTAAACCTTATGCCTCCAACCAATCGGTTCTTCTTCAACCATTTTTATTGTTAAAATACAAAAGAATGCTAGAGAAATCATAATATTTCCCTTTGTTTAGAAAGTCCCAACAAAGAAAAGTCAAACCCACAAAATAAGTTTCATTTACAGGAATGTAATAATCTATCATGCTGAAACTCCACAAACTGCCTTTCCTAGTGGCCAACAAATCTCCCTCTCTCTCTGCACAGTCTAACCAACTGCATTTGCTTGAAGATTTCTAATGTCTTTGGAACAAATTCATTTTATGCATATCTTGCAATATATATTAGATTCAAGGAAATCACAATCAAACAATAAGGCTCAAAGCTCAAGCAATAGCTTTGTTTTGGCTTTGAATCGTCCTCCCCTTCATGCCCCTATTGTTGCTAGTTGTTCCCAAAAACAAAGCTTGAATCTTGTAATATTAAGGGTCTGCAAGGTAGAAGATTGTCCAAGCACCTTTTTCCATGCAATGTATTGATTTGATGACCTTTGGACAAGGGTTCCATGCTTAATAACTACACCACCTCCCTCATGGATAGGGATGCCATGGTTATTAATGACACCTCTTCCCCATACACACCATGCACATCTTTCTTTAAAATGTGTTATGTCTCCTGAAATTTTCTTTAAATTAATTTTTTTCCTCTGCTAGTCAACCACCATGGGAGTGACTAACATGTGGGATGTGACACAAGTGAGGTTTCTATAAGTGATTTACAATAGGAGATTGTGCTTAATGGAAAACAAACAATTCTAAATTCAATTCTCAATTTAATCATATTTGTAAAATTCTCATCTCTGTTCAATTTTATAAAATATATGAATTCATTTCTAGCTTTATAATATTGATCTATAATCCTCTTATTACCTTAATTATATAATGACATATACATCTATCACATATTTAATAAGTCTTGAAGATGTCACTTTGTGATTAAATATATTATATATATATAGTGTTGATTAAAAACATGATGATATCGTGATGTCCCAATAGAATGGATCACCATTAGGATAGGTTTTCCTAATAAAAGGAGTAACAATGGTTGAGATCTATATTCCCATTAGTTATTAAATTTATTTAAGCAATGTTGATACATAAATCAATTTTAGATGGTTCATAACACTCTATCTAAATCAACTCATCAAAAAAGCACTCTGCAACTTCCCGCCCAACCTTCGAATTCAAATTGTAGTTTTCCATGCTCGCCTCCCATGGGGAGGAATCTTCCCCCTTTGCAGGTCCCCAAGCTAGACCCCATGCTGGTCTCGAGACTGCTACCCCTGGCATGGGGCAGGCCATGAAAGAGTCAATGAAAGAATCCCAACGGACGTCCTCTTCTGTTGATGTCCCTTCTTCCCCGCCTAAGACTAGTTGGAAAGGCACTCTTGTTGGTGAGCCCAGAACACTCTAGAATCACTTTTGGTGGACTTCATCCAGACTGAGGAAGGTGCTGAACTCTCGCTCCCCGATTCTGTGGTGAACAGAACTATGGCTGATTTCCAGTTCGCGCTGGTGGGTCGATTCTTCAACTTCCAACCCACCATTGAAATGGTCAGAAAATGGGTGGCTACTCAATGGAAGATCAAGGGGTCTGTCTTAGTATCGACTATGCCTAGCGGGCTCTTCCTCTTCAAGTTCAACACTCTAGA
The DNA here is from genome assembly GCA_027943335.1 of Chamaecyparis obtusa. Classification (NCBI taxonomy): domain Eukaryota; kingdom Viridiplantae; phylum Streptophyta; class Pinopsida; order Cupressales; family Cupressaceae; genus Chamaecyparis; species Chamaecyparis obtusa. Next base: position 213,146 of record BSBK01009968.1, read on the forward strand.
GGATTTGGCCTTTGTTCTGTCAGGCTCGTGGGTCTATGGTAAGCACTTCCTAGCCCTGGCAAAGTGGAAACCTGGTTTCAATCTTGTGACTGAACTGAGTAGGATGGCACTAGTTTGGGTGCGCCTCCCAGGTCTTTCACTTGAATACTGGGATGAACAAGTATTCAGGTGGATTGGTGACTCCTTTGACACTTTTATTACAGCGGACCAAGTAACTTGCTCTAAGTCCAAGTTGGTGTTCGCTAGATTCTGTGTTAATGTTACTCTTAACAAAACCCTCCCCAACTTTGTAATCTTGAAATCCAAGCTGGGTAGATGGACTCAAGCTCTGGTGTATGAGAATGCCACCCTCTTCTGCCATAAATGTGAATCCAGGGGCCACACCAGTGAAGCATGCAAATCCTTTATGCGTGGAACAAAAAATAAGGATAAGGGCACCTCCGAGGAACCACCCATGAAAGCAAGAAAATAAATGGAGAAGAGTAGCCCCCCTGGTGGTTGAAGTGCTGGAAAACTGAGAGGTGGAAGAGGGTGAGATTGTTACCCTTCTAGAGAATGATGTGGTTCTCCCTAAGCCTAAGGATAGTAAATCCCCCCCGGTGGTGGCGAAGTTGGATCCTCTGAAAGCCCTGATGATTACCCCGACACCAAGTGTGGTCAGTCCTGATGAGGTGGAACAACCTGCCATAGTGGTATCACTCACACTAATGTCCTCTATATGGCTGCTACAAAGCTCCCTCTACAGCTAGAGGAACATAAATACCCTTCCTCACACAGCTCCCTGGGTGAAGAATGATGTGGGGAGGAAGATGGTGAATGGAAAACCCAAAAGAAGAAACCTAAGTCTAAGAAGGATGGTGTGGGGCTGGAAACACCCAGAGTGAGGCCGTCAGAATGTGCCAGGAGATCAAGAGGGGCTACAAGGGATGTTTGTGGCAGGTAGGCAGAAAACCTTAGAAACAAGTTTTAAAAATAAGAAATAATTTGTCTTTCTTGGAATGTTAGAGGTCTCAACAACCCCCTCAAGAAAAATGTTGTTAAACATTACATTTTTTTATCATAAGCTGGATATTCTGCTTATCCAAGAAGTTAAGATATCTTTCAATAATTTTGCCTCCCTTGCTAGTAGTCTCTGGCTGGGTGCTGAATTTCTCTACTCTAAGGCCTCTAGTGCCTTCGGGGGCATTACCACTCTCTAGAACCCCAACACTATTGAAGGTGAACCACTTTCCTTCTCCCCAAACTTCCTCACTGTTACCTTCAGAAAGAAACAACTGGTTTGTTACTTGATCAATATCTATGCCCCTAATACCTAGACTGATTGGTTGTCCTCCTGGAAGGATATTATCAGCTGCATGGATCAGGACACTTCTGCTAAATATATGGTGGTTGGAGACTTTAACACCCCCCTTTATCCCTCGGAAAAATGTGGAGGTCATAGTATGGGGGACATTGCGAAATTCATCTCCTACTCAGTCTCTTGGACATCAACCTAAAAGGAAATCCCTTTACTTGGTCCAACAATAGGAAAGGCTCCCATCTCATCCAAGTGCGGTTGGACCGGGCTCTGGGCACCTCCTCATGGGACTTGTGCTTAACCTCCACTCTGTCTTCCCTCCCCAAAACTACCTCTGATCATAACCCCCTCCTCCTCTACTGGTTTGACTCTCCTAGGATTGGTTTGGATCCTTTCAGATTTGAGATTATGTGGTGCTCCCACCCCTCATTTAGGGACCAAGTAAAATCCTAGTGGCTACCTCTATTAAGGGTACTGCCATGTTCAGGATTGCTCAGAAACTAGCAATCATCAGAAGAGAGGTTAAGGGACGGAGCAAACACAAATTTGGTGACTTCTATAAGGAGAAAAAAGAGCTTACAGAGACCTTGGACTCCCTCCAAGCCCAGCTTACCGCTAGGAATATCAACCCCCAAATTCAAATGGAGGAAGAAAAGGCAAGACACAAGTGGCAGGAAGCATTGAGAAGAGAAGAAATCTACTGGAAACAAAGATCTAGGATCTAGTGGCTTACCGAAGGAGATAGAAATACAACCTTCTTTCATAGATCAGCTAGCAATCACAAAAGAAGAAATACCATTAACACAATTAAGGTGATAGAGGGAATGAAGTTACTGAGAAGGACAAAATTAACCAGGTTGTAGCCAATTACTTTAGGGAGTTATACTCTAACGCTAGACACATGTGCCCGGTCAACGTGTAGAATCAGCTCCTCGAACACATCCAATGTGCTATTACTCATAGTGACAATGATCACCTCACGGGGCATGTTTATGATGAGGAAGTCAAAGCAACTATCTTTGCTATGGGGGCCTATAAAGCATTGGGACCTGATGGTTTCCCCCTAACTTTTTTTCAAGAATATTGGGATATTGTTGGTCTAGAAGTCTCGCCTACTGCCAGAGACTTCTTCAGAATGGGGCAACTGCTAAAGAAACATAACAAGACCTATATTGTGTTGGTCCCTAAGAATGACAACTCAACCTCTATGCTGGACTTCAGGCCTATCAGTCTATGTAACACATTCTATAAGATCCTCACTAAGATCCTGGTTAATAGACTGAAGCCCCTCCTGGACAAATCCCTACTCAGAAAGGTTTGTTCTGGGAAGGTAGATCCTAGATGCGGCCATAGCCACACATGAAATTATCCACTCCATGAATAGGAGAAAAGCACCAGGTATGGCTTTCAAACTTGATATCTCTAAGGCTTATGATAAGGTTAATTGGTCCTTTCTTCAAAAAATTCTTGGTAGAATGGGCTTTAATGATAAGGTTATCCACATTATTCAAGAATGTATGCAAACTGTTAGTTTCTCTGTGTTGGTCAATGGATCCCCGGGTGGCTTCTTTCAACTTGAAAAAGGTCTGTGGTAGGGTGACCCCCTCTTCCCCTATTTATTCATTATGGTGGCTAAAGTCCTTAGTAGAAATCTGACTATTCTCTCTTCCACGGGAAGAATAAAAGGAGTCAAACCAACTTCCACTCTACAAAAAATTGTTTTGGAACAATTTGTGGATGATACTTTCCTCTTTGGGCACTCATCGGTGATTGAAGCTAGACAGTGGAAGAACCTATTGGAGAACTATGCTATGGCCTCAAAACAGTGCATCAACTACCAGAAAAGAAGACTTTTCTTCTTCAACACCCCCATTGAGACCCAAACTAGAGTGCTTCAAATCTTGGGCTGTCAGTCAGCTTCACTCCCCTCTACCTACCTTGGCCTCCCTCTCACTATCAAAGAGGTCTCTCAAGAATTCTGGAACTCAATCCTAGAAAGAACCTAGCTAAAAATTGTTGGTTGGAAAGGGAAGACTCTGAGAAATGCTGGTAAACTCCAGTTGGTGGCTTCTACTCTCCAGGGGATACTCATTTACTCTCTGTCCCTCTTCAAGATCAAAAGCAACATGGCTAATAGGATGGAAAAAATACAAAGAACTTTTCTGTGGGCTGGCTCTAAAGAGAAAAAGAGGATGTCCCTAGTCAATTGGGAAACGGTTTGCCTTCCTAAAAGATTGGGAGGTCTGGGTCTTAGGTGAATTGGCATGCTGAATAGGGCCCTCACCATAAAAGTGGCTTGGAAGCTCATTGAAAGGAAAGCGGATTGGTGTAAAACTATGGAAGCTAAGTACCTTCAAGGGAACCCTTATGGAATGATGTACTAGGATAATGACCTTCCCAATGGATCCAAACTTTGGGCAAATATCTGCAAATGCAAAACCATGCTTTCTAAGGGTGTCTTTTAGTAACTTGGGGATGGAAGATCCATCCAATTCCGACATGACTCATGGATCCAAAATTGCACTAACCTTGATGGACAGTTTGGCCCCCTCATGACCTACCTTAGGCCTATCCTTAGTAACAGAACCTACAACTACATGTTTGGAGGGAGATGGAAAGATATAGCTCTTCTGGTTAGGGACAGACCTAAAATAAAACACTTGGCTAATGAGCTCATGGAAATGCTGGGAAATGTCAGAATTCCTAGATTTGCTGGCCAGGACTCTATCATTTGGGTCCCCACCCAAGTGGGAACCTTCTCGGTCAGGACTGCTTACAACCTATTTTTGAAGGAGGAGCATAACCCTAAAAATTGGAAAAATGTGTGGATCCCACACCTTACTCCGAAAATCAACTTCTTCTGGTGGATGCTTATGCATGGTAAAGTCTTAACTCATGACAACCTCATTAGAAGAGGGTTCTCCTTGGCCAGCAGATGTGTCCTCTACAAGGAGGAGGAAACTGTGAACCACCTATTCATACACTGCGACTACTCAGTTAGTATTTGGCAGGGAGTTATTGGAAAAATGGGGATCCCCTGGGTCCTTGGAGATGATGTTCACCGGTTCACTGGTTGGCGATCCCCCTCCAATCACCCTCTCCTCTAGCTTCTATGGTGTCTTCTACCCCTGCACATTTGCTGGACTATTTGGAAAGAAAGGAATAATAGGATCTTCAGGGAGATTTATTCCCCACCTGAGGCCTCTCTCCGTCTGGACACCAAGCTCCTATGTGAGAATGTCGGCTCGAAAAATTGGAAACTCCCCTCTGCACCCCCCGTAGCCTGGGAGATCAAAACGGTTGACAGTTGGAATTTGTTGTCTGACTTCACTAGGTTCGATGACTCCAGGTTGATGGCCCGAAATGCTACTAGGTGGGTTGCCCTGCCCGTTGGCTGGATCAAATTAAACTTTGATGGGGCGGCGAACAATCTTACCCAGGGTGGGGGTGGAGTGCTAATTAAGAGACCACAATGGCTCTTGCCTTTTGGCTTATGCTGGGCCACTAAAAAATAGTACTGTTAATCAAGCTGAAGGCACAAATCTTCTATGGGGTATAAAATTTTCCATCTCCAAGAATATCAGGTTGCTGATGATTGAGCGGGATTCCAAAGTAATTGTAGAGGCTGTCAAACGAAGGTCAAACACGGGATGGTGGGTGAACACCATAATAGTGGAAATTCGAGAGCTTCTCAACAACTTCCAAAGCATGATCATTTCCCATACGTACAGGGAAGGTAATGCGGTGGCGGATTCTGTGGCTGGCATGGGGGTAAGCAAACTAGGCTAGTCAAATGGGAGGAGGTTAGTGAGCTACCAAAGGAGACCCAGCGGCTAATCGGGTGGGAAAAACACAACACCAACAATGTTCAAAATGAGCCACGTTGTCAATAAAATTATTGAGGGCTGCACCAAGATTATGTGCTCGCTTAATATGATGATTATAGTCATTATGACTATGTATGTACAAAATCTTATAAAGGTTTATAATTACCTTTTGCGTGATTATGTGTGGAAGGATGGTTGTCTGCATCAGTAGGTAATCTCGATTACCAAGGACACTAATGGAAAAATTGGCTTAACTGCTAATAATCACACCTCGAGATCCACTGGATTTTGCTGTATAGGGCTCGATTATCCAAAAAACACCTAGTCCCTGCCTTGTATGAACAAAATTCACATAAAATAGTTAACTCAAAAAGCCATGTTTTATGCCCTGGCATGCAAAGCTCAGTTTTGTAAATTTCAGAAGGCATCTACGGAGGAAACTAGTTTGGTTGAGATGGGTGGAAAAACTTTGCGTATTGAGCCAGATAAAATCGAAGAGGAGTTCACCTTCGACCCCTTGGTTATTCATTGCTGCAAAGACAACGACATTTGGGGATTCATGGAAAGAATAAAGGGCAACCATGACGAACAAATTTCTAAACAATTTGTGACCTCTTGGAACAACATAAAGGTGTCGGTAGGGGGCATACACTTCCAAATTAATGAGGAGGTCATAGGTAAAGCAATGGGGCTATCAATGGAGGGAAGGAAGTACAAGAAAACCAGCCAGATGCTGGACATTACTAGCCTCAATCAGTTCTTTAGGCTAGGTGAGAAGCCTGTGAAGAAGTCTAGAGGATTCAACCGTGAGCTGCTACCTGACTTTTGGCCTAAGGTGTGTCACATTGTCATGAAATACTTCACTCTTGAGGGAAAATTTACCATGTTTTATTATTATCATCTACCATTCCTTAACCACATTAGGTATAGGGACCTTATTTTCATCTTGTTCTACCTCCTCCACTCGCTGGAAAGTAACATCCTAGACATAAAAGAGAACAAGAATCTTGAGAAGCCGATTACCATCCTTCACTAGGGCCTTTTACTCTATTTGTACAATTTCCATAAAGCCATTTTCCCCCCACCCCAACCCCCCCTTATTATTAAGGAGGTCACCCAGGACGTTTCGCCTGTGGGAGCTAATAACCCCTCGTAGTCCCCCTCCCTATCCATCCAGGAGATTGACCTGGTCTCGCATGATGGTAAAGGGCGCAAGAGATGTGTAAGAAACCCCTTCAAAAGGGCAGAGGATTTAGAGGAATCCCATGTCTCTGAGTCCATGAAAGCTAAGGAAAAAATGGTGGTTGATAGCACTCCTGAAGCTGAGAGGAAGCCTAAAAAACCAAGAAAGTCAGACAGTAGGTGGAGTTGGAAGTTGATTTGGGTGGTACTGTCCGACAGTCCAACATAATTGCCAAGGAGAAATGCAAAAGAAGACTCAAGGAAATGATCTCTGAGGACAAGTCTCGTTTGGAGGATATGGAGACCTCTGCCTCCTCTGGTTCGATTAAGGGCTCCTCGGCCGAGCACTTGAGCTCACCTAAGTCTGGTTGCGCTCCTCCTTTGAAACCCTAGCCGGTGGTGAATGAAATCCCTAGCAGCAGCACCCCATCACCGCCTTCCCCCTACACTCAATAGGTCAACTCCCCTCGCATTGAGTACAATACCATGGCAATGACTGAGAATGACAAGTTCAAAAGCTCCCTCAAACAGAAGTTCAACGAGTTGGATAATGAGATTCTTGGCCTCAAGTAGGATATGAGGGAAATCAAAGCTTGCATCGCTGATTTGAATAAATTTTCCCTTAAAGTGATGCACGCGTCGTCCGTGACGCTGTGTAATAGGTAGGAGAAGATCGTTGGTGGTAAATTGGAGTCTGATGAGGATAATAGAGACCTCTTCCTGTTTCTGCAGGAAGAGTTGGCTACTACCTTGATGTCAAAGCATCTGGGTGGGTGATCTTAACTGCTGCTGGTGCATTGGTGATTTTTTTCGGGTTTGGGCCTGTTGGCCTTAGGTTTTTTATTATGCTTTTCTGTTTTATGGTTAAGCTCTTAAGACTTTGGATTATCCTTGCGTGGCATATTATTGTTAATATGTTCTATACTTTCTGGTTAAGCTACTCTAGTTCGTTCTTTTTGCTTAGGACCTTTAAGTTTATTTTTGATAGAGGTAGACTTGACACTATTTGCTGCTGATGTTTATCTATTGTTAGACTAGTGCTATTAATGTGCTATTAATGTGCTCCTAGTCTTTTTGTTCCATGGGCCAACACCCTCTTGCTGCTTTTTTCTATCAAAAAACACTATATCTAATGGATATATAATACAAAATCAGATGGAAGAATCCGAGGAATTCCTCAAAATGATGAAGTGACCCTATTGCTGGGAGTTCTTTTGCCCTATTCTGCTGGTTTTTTTTTTGTTATATAGTGTCATGCACTTTTTGTGCTAGTGCTTTAATGTATTATCTGAGATGTCCCTCTCCATTTCTGACCCTTTCTGAGATAGATTGTTGTCTTTTAGTTTTCTTATGCTTATCTACCTTATGCCGTGTTAAAGGATTTTGGGTCCCTTCAAAACTTATAATTACTGTAATAAAAAACACTCTATCTATTGAATCAACATCCAATTATAAATATACCTAATAATAATATATTCTTAATCTCTTAATAATCTTTACCATTTGATGAACTCCAACACTTTAAAAAAATGGTATTAGTTCACAAAATATGAAATGTTTACCTTTGCCACTTATGACTAAATAGGAAACTATGGGTAATTGATAATATCTGGGTTTTTTGATCAATTTCTATAATCTTTCAAGAGAATGCAATTGGCTTTATGAAGCCAGATTTGACCATCTACGGCTGCATTCATACTGCCTCTGCCAATCATGCCTAGTTGCTCTATAAACACAGCTTGAATTTTCCATTGCTGAGGGGTCGTAGGATATTCAAGATACCACACACTATTTTTATTTCTCGTGTAAACTGCCATATTGGATGGCCTGAGATGTGAACACGATGCCTCATTATTTATTGGTCACTCCCTAAATACCCACACCCCTCTCTTCATAGTTACTAGTCACTTCCTAATGTAATATCCCCCATGCTTCTGATGAAAGATCTCTGTACCTTGATTGACAGCCATGCCTCTTAATGGCATTTTTACTGACCTGGCCCCTCCAAATTTAGGCATTGACTGTGGGGATGTGACAATTTTCCTCTGCTTTTTACATAAAATTTTAAAAAACGATGGGGATGCCATGCTGTATTAATGGCACAACACTATCTTCAGCATGGGTTAATGTTCCCTTGTACACATGGTCTTTGATGCCATTAGGTTGCATTTATTTTGTTTATATATTTATTTTATTTTTTCCACCATTGCCCAGTATGAAGGCAAATGACACGCGGATGTGACTGATAGCAAAATAGATAATGGAAATAATCTATAATTCATTTAAAAAAATATAATTTAATATGTTAAAACATTCACCAAAACATCAGAAATAGAGATCAGAAAGCTAGAAAATCTTTTGAGGTACCTGAGTACTCAGTTAAAGGAAAGACTAAAAATCACTGAAGTCTCTTTCTGATCATATTTTGTTTTTAATAGTTTGAAAGGAATTCCAATCAGTCAGCCCCAATCTGCAGATTATTTTTTGAATAATAAAATGGCACACATCTGATATATTTAAAAAAAAATTCTAAACATCTCCTTGTTAGAAATTGGAATTTCATTCTCTATTTGAGACAAATCTGTAAATTTAAAGCCGAAGAAAATCCTATCTCTGTATCCCACTTGAAATAATATTTAATCTAAAATCAAAACTAGTTTATTCCAATGGTAAACATAATTATTCAGTAAAGCTCAATCAAGTTTTTATTACATATTTTAAACCAAACAAAAATACTGAGAAGGGCACGTATGGACATACCAAAAGCCCAGCTGGACATCATGAGGCAAATGAAATGTTGATCCACATCTATGAAGACAAAACTGCAAAAAAATAAAAGTCTAGCAAAGCCCCAATAACCTTGTATGTCAACTTACTGGCAGTATAAAAACATCCAAACCCTCAATTTGGATGGGAGCAATGCCAGTTGAATCTATGTTTAAATTGAATCTCAACCATGGTAGTAATGCCAGTTGAATCATAACATGGACTGACCAGTGTGCACACTGTAAACCTTTACAAGAAAAAGAAAAATTCTTAAAAATTTCAAAACAAAACGAATTCTTGAAAAAAAATTGAACAGAGCACTTTGGAAAAAAATTACAATGAAACAAAGAAAAAAAAAACAGAGTAAACCATTAGCAGGAAAGGGAAAAACAATTTTCAAAAACGATATGTAAGTCAAACAAAGCAAGACAAACAATTCATAATTTCTTATAATAAATATGAATTAGAATGTTGAAGAAGAATTTTGCCTCCATTCAATTGTTGCTTCCTTATCCCTGATTCCTATACATTTGAGCAAGGCAAACAACCCATTAATTTTTAAAATAAAGATAATCTATACGAAGAATTATGTGAAAAAAAATAATTTCCCACTTCAATTACCATTTCCTTTTCTTGCTTCTTCATTTGCTTTGCATCTACCTACCAGTATTCTTCTCCAAGAACATAAAAATAAGCATTTGCAAATCGATTAGAAATGAAAATTAAAACATGGCCTCTTTGGATTGTGTAAAAACTAAAAGGTGAAGAGAAAATGACATCTAAAGTGGTCAAAACTGAGATTCTTATTCGTCCTAGCAAGACAAACAACTTATAGGAAGTATTAGGTGGAAAAAGAATTTTGCCTTCACCCGGCACAAAAAGTTGCGATTTAGGTCATGTACATATAGGGCATTGCAGCTGAATGTCCTATGAACCTGCATAGAAGAAGTCCAACAAACCTTTCCCTTCTTAAATCCATGTAAAACCAAAAATTCTTAATAGAACATTTTGAAAAATGTTATTTTTTTAATATAATTTTTATTTATAAAAAAATATCTTGAGAAATGTTTGATCAAAAACCATTTGAGAGATGAAGGAAAAGGAAAACAAACTTAAAACATATGGACACTTAAAGGGAGATGAAATAAATAATTAAAATGGAAGAAAGTTTCATTTTTGCATGGTGCTTTTAAGATCCACATTCTTCTGATTATGGATCTAATATTATTTATGTTTGGAGGATAGAGATTCTTCATATCTTTATAGATACCATCTTCTATAAGCATCTAATTATTATTATTCTTGGGGAAATTGAGTTTATGCTAATGACCTATTTAACACTTGAATCTGAACTTAGGTGCCTTATTTTGCTTTATTGGCTGCATTAAAAGACATGATCTCTTCAATATCATCAAAGCTCCCAAAGAAGATCAGTGAAAAAAAATGAAAACGAAAATAAATCAAATTAAAATATGTAAAATTTGAAAGATTAAGAGAAAATAGCCTCCAGAGTGTTCAAATCTGAAGTGTTCAATCAACCATCCATATGTAAACAATCTATGATTGCTCTCTATCATAGCAAGGCAAACAAGAAGAATTGTTTGGAAGAAGAGTTTTACCATACATCACATACATAGTGAGTAGATCCAACGCACATCACAAAGTCGATAGCGATTGGCTCATAATTAAATCATAACTTGGCAATAGTAACTAGGTCACGTAAGCATCATGGATAACATAGTGACTGGCTCATATACAGATCAAAAAAATAATACTGATTGTCTCATATACAATAGCTAACCACCCCCCCTCCATAGTGCATCCCAAAGAGAGGAAATGTTGGTGAATTATGCACTACACAATGGGCCCCATTTCTTTTCTTAGTCCTTTGCACCAACAAATACTTGGGAAGAGGATTTGGTGCATCCCATCACTACACCAGTGGTTTGTCCTCAACCCAATAGTATACCATCAAACAACTAGGAAGAGGACTTGGTGCATCCCGTACTACAATGTGGGTCCATCCTCAATCCCAAGGATTTTGACAAGTAGTGAACCAACCTAGCCACTTCAATTGCCTGGCGACCAGTTTGTCCAACCAAGAAGAAGTAGCTTACAATATTTACCACTTGGTGAACTTAGTGATATTGTCATCTATCTTCTTCATAATCCTAGGTAACACTTGGCATTGATCACCTCCATGCTATAGATAACTACTAGTGAACCCTCCTCATACAATGGTTAGCTTTGGATATTGCTACCTGCATGGTAAGGAAAGTACCTATGCAATTGTTATCGTATCAAAACTTAGATAGCCCCTAGATAGCCCTTAGAAATAATTCACTCTCATGTAAAAGTGAATGTTGGCTAATCCAAAAGATAAATGGTAGCTTGAGGCACCTGACATTGGTACGATCAAATAATAACTTGCTAATTGTTACCATATCATATTCAGGGTAGCCTTGGCAACTTCACCTCCATAAATTGGGAAAATAATGACTAATCCCTTGTAGAAGGCTAGATATCAGCCATTAGTACAGTCCAATGACTATCTATTACTGCATAAATATCCCACCGGTTCATGCTTGTTGGGGTCATACATAACAAAATTCACAGTGCTAAACAAATGGATTTAAGTATAACAATCAAATATTTTAGGAGTGTATGCATAGGTCTACTCCTATAAGTGAGTGGTTAAGCTTCACAAATACATAATATACATATAGAACCAACACAAGATGGCCTCAACTCAGCATGTAACAACTGTGATATAGTCAATGCCCTGGTAGAAGTAGGCATAACCTCACACACCCTTCCCTTTAAATGCCTACAAAGCCCCGGAAAGGAGAATCACCCAAAAATAAGATGTATATAACTTTGGATCGATGTTGAAATTATTGGAAGGCTGAAAGGCTGATAATGAGAGGTTTAATCTTCCCAGATGGGTTCACTCCACTGTAAGAGAAGAGTGGACTATGTAGGTCTTTAACAAAGAGGTGGTGAGAAACACAGGGGAGAATAGGATAGTTTAGGACACCTGAGATTAGGCCCACTACGAGCTATGCTTTTGATGTAATTGATAAGCTAATACTTCTTTTGCGTTATCTAGGTCTTCATTGAACCACTCCATCACCGAATTGCTATGATTTCTATGGTCACACCAAGTCTTATTAGGAGTCAAATAGTTAAAACATAAGGAGCTCTAGTTCTGTAATCTTTTCATAACTAAAATCTCAATCCTGAAGATAGATGAGTGTTAATGAGGATTCTAGGGATAGAGTTTTCTTAAAGAAAATTCCAAAGAGAGTTTTCTTTCTTCCCCTATATACCACACAAACTAGTATTTTAAATGTCATTTATAGCTACAATGTGGATTCAATGCTTTTCTACACATCTTGCAATGACAAGTCTAACACGGTTGACCTTGTCTGGTTAACTTTTTGCTTCAGTTATGTGAACTCTCATCTAGTCGAAAAGGATTAAAAAGAAACACGAAAACCACCCCATGATTGTATTAGAATCTCATCTCATCATTCTTTGCTCAACCCAAAAGGAAAACCACCATTTACCTCTCCAAGAACATATAAATAAACATGAGCAAATCAATTAGAAAAGAAACTAAACCAAATTAAAATGCAGGCTCATTAGATTGTTTTAAAACTAGAAGATTAAGAGAAAATAATCTCTAAAGTCGTCAAATATGTGATTCTTATTTGTCATAGCAAGACAAATAACTTATAAGTGATTGCTAGAATTGTTTTTTCCTTAACTAGTAAACATATGTATATCTAAAAGCAAAGAAAATTACAATATTCCAAGGGTAAATAAAATTAACTATTGAGTATGGTACACAACCAACAAAGGTCATCAACTTTATATTACTCTTTTTGATGATTTGAGCCCAATTAAAATACCTAAAAATGTTAAAAAGGGCATGCATGGACATACCGGAAGTCCAACACAACATTGTAGTTGGATGCCCTGAAACCAATGAACTGCTGATCCAAACAAAGTATAATTCTAGCATGAAGAAAAACCTGCCAACAAAAAAGTAGTAGTCTAGCAAAACCCACCTTGTAGGTCAGTTCAACAATAGAATTCCATGCAAGAGTACAAGCTTCATTTGAATTAAGTTTATAGGTGGACTAAAATAACCATATATCATGGACAAATTTCAACTTTATTGTTCAATAATAGAATGAAGGAAAACCTGGACGTAGTGAACTGCTGATCCATCCCAACATTGTTCAACAATAAAATGAAGAAAAACTTGCAGAAAAGTAGAAGTCTAGCAAAACTCCCAATATAATAAAAAATCCATCCCATTATTGTTCAACAATACAACTCCATGATCCAAGCCCTCATTTCTTACATGTATGCAAAACTGATGGAAGCAACTGCTGAGACAACAAACAACTTAGATTTGTATTAGTGGAAAAAGAATACTCAGTAGAAAAACTGTACAAACATACCAAAAGTCCAATAGATCAGTGAACTACTGAGACGAACCTGTAAAGAAGAAGTCTCTTCTTAAATCCATACAAAAAGATGGGGGCCATACAATTCTGTTTACCTTAGAATCCTAACAATTTTGTCCAGAGGAGACATTTTTAACTTATAAAGTGTATAAATTTCATTTGGAAGAATTCTGTGTATAATTGGATTTACCTAACAATCCTGTTTATAGTTGGGGTTACCTTATAACCCTCACAAATTTGGTCAGACTAGACTAAAACAACAATATATCATGGTCAATTCTCAACTTTATTCTCATATGTAAAATAATCATTGCTTACCTACCCATGTATCGAATTTGCATGTGGATTAGTGAGGATATATTTTTTTTCTGAAAGAGAAGTATTGCACAAGTTGTTTGGTCAACCATACATTGCAGGCTTTGGTTTCAATTACCTGGTAGAAGTAGATACAACTCCCACACCCTTCCCTTCAAATGCCTATAAAGCCCCAGAAAGAAGGATCGCCTAAAAATCAAGTGTATAGCTTTGGATTGAATTACTGGAAGGCAAAAAGGCTGATAATATAGGGTTTAATCTTCCCCAATGGATTTAGTCCATTGTAAGAGAAAGAGTGGACTGTGGAGGTCTTTGACGAAGAGGTGGTTTGAAATGCAGGGGAGAATATGATAGTTCAACTTCTGCAGCTAGGCCTAAATTGTGTGAGCAGGACACCTGAGATTAGGCCTGCTACGAGCATAACTAAAAAAACAAATAAAAGATGAATAACACAGAAAGACAGTGTGTACAATGTATACAATCCTTAAAGAAAAGAGAAATTCAAAAAATGAACAGACAAAAAATTGGAAAAAAAATTACAATGAAAATAATAAGAAAACAGACTAAACCAATAATAGGAAAGGGAAAACCAATTTAAAAAAAACCATGTGTAAGTTAAACAAAGCAAACAATCCATAACTCTTCTTTGACCTAGCTAGATAAATAATTCATTAGTTCGTATAATAAAAATAATTTATATGAAGAATTTTTTAGGAGAAGAATTTATTGGCAATTCCTTATCATCGTTCCTATTTTTTTTTTATCAATAAAGGCCAAAGCTAGAGTTTTGTATTAAGATAAACAGCAGTAAAATGTACATGAAAATATTAAAGTATCTAAGAAACTAACTACCATTAAAACCAGTCTAATGTTTGCAGATGGAAATCGAAGAGCAACAGAGCTCTACCACCAATATAAATAATAGTCTACGATTCTATCAAAGTCCAGCAGTTTCAAATTCTAAAAACAAAATATCAAAACTCAGAGGAACCTGTGAGACAACACCCCAAAGCTATAGAAAAGGAGATGTTGTATCATTCTCAGAGGTCTTAGAGCTCCCTTCTACCATGTCCTCTGCATCCGGGTCTTCTTCATTATCATTGTTCCTATTCATTTTATCTGGAAGATTTGTTTTTGATATTTTATTTTCTTGCCTCTTCCTATACTCCTTCACTATTGTGCCTTTTTCACTTGCTCTGCCTCTCTATCTGCTAGTACAAAAATATAGTATCAAAACAAAAACAAAAATATAATATCAAAATAAAAACAGAAAGTTAGAAAACCTTTTGAGTGTGACTGCTCAGTTACAGAAAAAATAAAAGATCGTAAAAGTGCATTTTTGTAAAATATTTTGAACAGAATAAAATACAATGGTACCCAAAAAATTGTAGATGATTTGTAGGTTCTATACTATATTTTAAACCCAATAAAAACACACCACTGCTGAACAGGGCATGCATGAACTATTGATCTACAAGGGATTGCAGTTGGACATCCCGAGGCCAATGAGCCACTGATCCACATCTAATGTAGACAAATAGGCAAAATAGTAGAACTTTGAATTGATGTTGCTGGATGCTTCTAATGTGATTGATAAGCTAATACAAAAGAGTGGGCTCTAGAGGTCTTTGATGAAGAGGTGGTTTGAAATGCAGGGGAGAATAAGATAGTTCAACTTCTGCCTAAATTGTGTGAGCAGGACACCTGAGATTAGGCCTATTATGAGCTATACTTCTTTTGAGTCTTTTAGGTTTTCATTAAGCCACCCCATCACTAAATTGCCAGGAGGAGGTATATTATGCTCTTTTCCTCTTGAGAATAATTTCAAATAGTTTGTAGTAACACTGGGGAATTCATCTACTCGAAAAAAATATGATGCTCAAGAAGCCTAAGGAAGATAATATAGAGCTAGTAACATGGAGTGATTACATGTGATTATTATTTACATAGGATATAAGCATGTTTGTGATTAGATTTTGATAATCTCAAAATAATTAGTTAAAAATTATATCCTCTAAAATTTACCCTTAAGACATATTGAACTGGTCATAATAGAGACAGGCAATATCATAACTCGTGTATTAGGCGGAAAGAGAATTCTACCTTCACCCAATACAAAAAGTTGTTGATAAGGTCATGTACATACATACCAAAAGTCCAACGGGGAACTGCAGCTGAATGTCCTATGAGAGTCACTGAACTGTTGAGATGAACCTACAAAGGAGGAGTCCAACAAACATTTGCCTTCTTAAATCTAAGCAAAAACAAAGAAATGCCTAGTAGAACATTTTGGAAAAAGTTGTTACTTTTTTCTTAATATAATTATTATTTTGTAAAAACATATCTTGTGCAAATATTTGATTAAAAACCATTTGAGATATGAAGATGAACTTAAAATATATGGGCACTAAAAGAGAAATGATATAACGAATTAAAATGGAAGTTTTAAGATCCATATTTTTTTTTATTATGGATCTACTATTATTTACGTTTGGAGGATAGAGATCCTTCTGTCTTTAAAGATGTCATCATCTATAAGCATCTAATGTTATTATCCTTGAAGAAATTAAGTTTATGGTAGTTACCCATTTAACAATTGAATCTGAACTTAGGTGGCTTAATTTGCTTCATTGGCTGCATATAAAGACTTGATCTCTTCAATATCATCAAAGCTCCTAGGGAAAAACAATGAACATTGATGAAGCTTGTTAGGTATTATGTCAAGCGCTGCATTAATGAATCCAAAATGTCTTGACAGAAGTGAAAATCAACTGGATGGCAATAACAGACGTTTGGGATTAGTAAGACAAAAACAGTAATATGAAAATGTACTATCTACATATGCCTAGTTATACAATTGCCTTGCAATTCATACTCATTCTCTCCTTGTGAAAGCTTGACCTCCAGCTTGCTCCATTATGAAAGACATTGGAAACACTTCATAGAGTGTACTGTACACAGAAGCAATCACAGAGTTGGATATTATTGATGACCAAAACGCATGTAATGAAATTTGGTCTAGAGGGTTTTTGCATGGATTTTGGAGGGGGCATAAAAATCTGTTTAAACTAAAGTCAACAATGTAAGTTGTTTATAGGGTTACCTTTGAATCTTGATGATATTTTTAACTGAGAGAGAAGTCCTGAAAAAATAAAAATGCCCATGTGTAAGTCTATTTTAATTTTTTGTTTTTAGATGCACAAGTTGGTTGGTAGACATTCGTTAGATCTACAAGAGCTTATAGAGATAGTTATCAGTTTCAAACACCGGTTGGAAATCTAGCTTCCTTCTATAGAAGGTACTTGTGACGATAATGAAATCTAGCTTCCCATCTCTATTTATCTGCATCTCATGAAAACCACCATTTACCTTCCAACATTTTGCTGCAAGAACATAAAAATAAACATTAGTCAATCTATTAAAAATGAAAATAAAATCAAATTAAAACATGTTGGAAAAATTGAGAGATTAAGAGAAAATGGCTTATGAAGTGGTCAAAACTGAAGTGTTCAATCAACCATCCATATGTAAACAATTGATGATTGCTCTGCATCCTATTAAGGCAAAAAAATTCATTAGTTCTTATAATAAAGATAATTTATTTGAAGAATTGTTTGGAAGAAGAATTTTGCTTCCATTTGATTGCTGCTTCCTTATTCATCATTCCTATTCATTTCAGCAAGGCAAACAACCTATTAATTTTTATAATAAAGATAACCAATATGAATAATTGCATGGAAAAAGAATTTTACCCTTATTCAATTGCCATTTCATTTTGTTTGCCTCTTCACCCACTCACGAAAATATAAAACCAAAAATTAAAAAAAGATGAATAACATGGACAGACCAGTGTGCACACTGTATACAACATTTACAAGAAAAAGAAAATTTCTTAAAAATTCAAAACAAAACTAACTCTTGGAAAAAATTGAACAAACAAAACAATGAAAAATTAATACGAAAGAACAAGCGAATAGAATAAACCATTGCAGTGAAAGGGAAAAACAATTAAAGAAAAATAATGTGTAAATTAAACAAGGCAGGCGATCTATGGTTCCTCTATATCCTAGCAAGACAAACAATTTCTTAGTTCTTAACTTCTTATACTAAAGATAATCATAATTTATATGAAGAATTATTTGGGAGAAGAATTTTGCCTCCATCCATTTGCATTGCTGCTTCCTTATCCGTGATTCCTATTCATTTTAGTAAGAAAAACAACCCATAATTCTTAAAATAAAGATAATCTATACAAAGTATTATCTGAAAAGGAATTTTACTCTCATTCAATTGCCATTTCCTTTTCTTGCATCTTTTTCTTCTCTTTTTCTTCACATACTCTGACTCTTTATCTACTACTAAAAAATCTAATACCAAGAAATAACAAAAATAGAAATCAGAAAGTTAGAAAACCTTTGAAGATCACAAAGTTCATTTCTATAATATATTCTAAACCCAATAAAAATACAAAGTGCATTTCTATGGCCACAACACGTCCTATCAGGAATCAATCAGTTAAAACATAAGGAGCTCTGGGTCTGTAATCTTTTTATCAATAAAATCCTTATGATAGACAAGTCTTGATGCTAGATGAGTGTTAATGAGAATCCCGGGAGAGAGTTTTCTTAAAGTAAATTCCAACGAGACAGTTTTCTTCCTTCCCCTATATACCACACAAACTAGTATTTTAAATGTCATTCATAGCTACTATGTGGATTCAATGCTTTTTAACACATCCTGTACTGGTAAGTCTAACAAGGATGACTGAATGAGAATCTCATTTCATCATCCTTTGCTCAACCCAAAAGGATTAAAAAGAAAAAAGAAAACCACCATTTGCCTCTTTAAGAACATATAAATAAACATGAGCAAATCTATTAGAAATAAAACTAAACCAAATTAAAACATGGGCTCCTTAGATTGTGTACACACTATAAGATTAAGAGAAAATAATCTCAGAAGTGGTCAAATTTGTGATTCTTATACGTCATAGCAAGACAAACAACTAATAGGAAGTGGTAGCTAGAATTGTTTTTTCCCTTAAGCCAAAATAAATTACTGTATTCCAAAGGTGAACAAAATTCACTATTTAGTACGATACATAACCAATAAAGCCCATCAGCTTTATATTACTCTTGTAGATGATTTGAGCCCAATTAAAATTACCAAAAAATTGGTGAAATGGGCATGCATGGACATACCAAAAGCCCAATATGGCATTATTAGCTGGATGTCCTGAAACCGATGAGCTGATCCAAACAAAGTATAAGTCTAGCATTATGACAAACATGCAAAAAAAACAAAGTAGAAGTCTAGCAAAACCCCCAATAACCTTGTATGTCAGTTCAAAAATAGAATTCCATGCAAGACTATAATCTTCATTTGAATTCTGTTTATAGCTGGACTAAAATAGCCATATATCATGGAAAGGTTTCAACTTTATTGTTCAAAAATAGAATGAAGACAAACCTGGACGTAATGAACGGCTGATCCATCCAAGTATAGCTCAACAATAAAATGAAGAAAAACCTGCAAAAAAGTAGAAGTCTAGCGAAACTCCCAATATTAAAAAAAATCCATCCCATTATTGTTCAACAATAGAACTCAATGATCCAAACTCTCCTTTCTTAGATGCATCCAAAACTGTTGGAAGCAACTGCTGAGACGAACAAACAACTTAGATTTGTATTAGTGGAAAAAGAATATTGCTTTCACTCAGTACAAAAAAATTGTTCAAACATACCAAAAGTCAGTAAACTACTGAGACAAACCTGTAAAGAAGAAGTCCCTTCTTAAATCCCTGTGAAAAGGATGGGGGCCATACTAATCTGTTTACCTTAGAATCCTAAGGAAAGTCTTGAAATTTTTTTTAAAATCCCATGTGTAAGCCTACTATTTCTTTATTTCTAGATGCACAAGTTGGTCAGTAGACATTTCTTAAATCTACAAAAGTTTCTAGAACCAAAGGAGTTAAACAGAAAAAAGAAAACCACCATTTACCTTCCAGCATTTTGCTGCAAGAACAAAAAAATAAACATTAGTCAACCTGTAAAAATTGAAAGATTAAGAGAAAATAGCCTCGGAAGTGGTCAAATATGTAGTGTTCAATTAACCATCCATATGTAAACAATCTATGATTGCTCTTATCCCAGCGAGGCAAACAAGAAGAATTGTTTAGAAGAAGACTTTTTTCCTCCGTTTGATTGCTGCTCCCTTACTCCTGATTTCTATTTATTTTAGCAAGTTAAACAACTTACTACTTTTTATAATAAAAGTAACCAATATGAATAATTACATCGAAAAACTTTTTTACCCTCATTCAATTGTCATTTCCTTTTGTGTGCCTTTTCAACTGCTCTGCCTTTTTAGTGCAAAAAACAAAAAAAAACAAACAAACAGACCGACTAGTGTGCACACTGTATACAACTTTTACAAGAAGAATAAATTTTTAAAAAAAAATTCAAAACAAACTCATGAAAAAAATTTAACAAACAAAGCATTGAAAAAAAATCACAATGAAAAAAGAACAAAAAATCAGACAAACAATAATAAGAAAGGGAAAAACAACTTAAAAAAACCACGTATAAGTTAGACAAGGTAAACAATTTATGATTCCTCTTTATTCTAGCCAGACAAATAATTCATTAGTTCGTAATTTGTATAATAAAGATAACTTAACTGAAGAATTATTTGGGAGAAAAATTTATTGCTGCTTCTTTATCCGTGTTCCTATTCATTTTACCTAGAAGATCTATTTTTGACATTTCCTTTTCTTGCCTCTTCCTCTACTCCTTCACTATTGTGCCTCTTTCACCTGCTCTGCCTCTCTATCTGCTACTACAAAAATAAAATACCAAAACAAAAACAAAAATAGAAATCAGAAAGTCAGAAAACCTTTTGAGTGTGAATGTTCAGTTATAAAACAAATTAAAAGATCACAAAAGTGCATTTCTATAATATATTTTAAATCCAATAAAATACAATATTACACAAAAAAAAAAATGTTGAGCAAGGTATGCCATTGTGGATGATTTGTAGGATCTATAATATAACTTAATCTAATAAAAAACCCAATAAAAATGCATGGCTGCACCAAAAACTGCTGAACAGGGCATGCATGAACTATTGCTCCACATATAATGTAGACAAACCTACAAAATAGTAGAAGTCTGGAAAAACCCAAATTACATACATCAACTACATCATTGAAATTAAAGACATCAATGTCAGTTGTATAAAGAGAATAAGTTTCATTTGGAAAAATTCTGTTTATACCTGGGTTTACCTTACAATCCTGTTTATAGTTGGGTCCATCTCATAACCCTCACAGATTTGGCCAGAGCAAACTAAATTAATTAATTATCATGGTCAATTCTCAACTTTATCCTCAAGAGTTTGGTCGACCATACATTGTGGAGTTTGGATCCAATTCTCTGGTAGAAGTAGGCACAATCCCTACCCTTTAAATGCCTACAAAGCCCCAGAAAGAAGAATCACCAAAAAATTATGTGTACAACTTTGGATTGATGTTAATTGATGTTTCTGCGGTGATTGATAAGATAATATGAAAGAGTGGACTGTGGAGGTCTTTGGCGAAGAGGTGATTAGAAATGCAGGGGAGAATAGGATAGTTCAACTTCTGCCTAAATTGCATGAGCTATGCTATGAGATTAGGCCTACTATGAGCTATACTTCTTTTGAGGCTTCTAGGTCTTCATTAAGCCACTCCATCACTAAATTGTCAGGAGGGATAGTATGATCTTTTCCTCTTGAGAATAATAGGTCTTTATTAAGCCACTCCATCACTAAATTGCCAGGAGGGATAGTATGATCTTTTCCTCTTGAGAATAATTTCAAATAGTTTGTCCTAATACTAGGAAATTCATCTACTCAAGATAGCATGTTTTTTTCCTCTTGAGAATAATTTCAAATAGTTTGTAGTAATAGGGAATTCATCTACTCAAGAAGAAAGCTTGACGCTCAAGAAGCCTAAGGAAGAGAATACAGAGCTAGTAACTTGGAGTGATTACATGTCATTATCATTTACACAGGATGTAAGCATGCTTCTGACTGGATTTTGGTAATCTCAATATAACTGGTTAAAAATTATATCCTCTAAAATTATCATTCCTACATATGAACTGGTCATAACAGAGAGTCAATATCATAACTGGTGTACTCTAAAAAGAATAGAGAATGTTGAGACCGAAGGTATTTGAGTGTCTTCTTTCAAGGCACTTGATTCCTAAGGGATGTGGTGTAACTTTTACATCAGATCTTCCTAAGAGATGGGCCATAGCAGCTGAACGTCCTATGGAGATGAACTGCTGATTCACATCTATGGAGACGAACCTGCAAATAAATAGAAATCTAGCAAACCCTTAACTTCTTCAATCGATAGACAAACAGATCTTAAGGAAATGGTCCAATCAATAGTGGCAGTGGTTACAATTTAAAATATTCTGATTCAGCAACCAACCTTGAAACTATAAACTAGAAAAAAGCATCAGAGTATGCAAGAAACAAAAGAAAACAACCCTAAATAGCAAATACTCAGCAGAAACTTGGATCTAGAGTCTACAACTTCTATATCCAATACCCACTGAGCTTTATTCTACATCTCCTTCTATACCCATATCCAATGCAATTAACATAGCCAAACGAAACAAAAGAAAACAATCCTAAAATCCTCAGCAGAAAGTTGGCTTTAGATTCAGCAAATCTCTTCAAATTGAATGCAACAATATAAGTTGTTTATAGCTGAGTTTACCTTGAGTTCTGACGAATTTGGCATAATAGTCCTTTTCCACCTGCCTCCCCATGTAGCCAATTTGTGTCTGGATTAGCGAGCAGATTTTTTTTACTGAAGGAGAATCCTAAAAAAAAAAATATGCCCACTCAAGTCTATTTTAGTTCTTCATTCTTAGATCCACAAGAGTTTTATAGAGCCTGGGCGTGAGAAAATTCAAACACTAGGTTGACAGTTTTTGGAAATCTGGCTTCCTTCTAGAGGAGGTACGTGTGATCTCCATTTCTCTGCATCTCATAACTGCATCAAAATCTCAACCCACAATAATTAAATAGAAAAAAGAAAACCACCATTTTCCTTTGAGCATTTTGCTGTCAGAACATAAATATAAATATAAGTCAATTTTATTAGAAATGAAAATAAATTAAATTGAAAGTTTAAAAGAGAGAAAAAATAGCCTCTGAACTGGTCAGATCTGAATTGTTCCACATGTAAACAATCTACAATTCCTCTTATCCTAGGAAGGCAAAGAATTCATTAGTTCAATCAACCATCCATATGAAGAATTACCTGAAAAAGCATCATTCAATTGTCATTTCCTTTTCTGCCCCTCTTGACTCTTCCTCAACTTTGCCTCTTCACCTGCTCTGCAAAAATTAATACAAACAAAAAGAAAAAAACTAAAAAAGTAATAGATGAAAAACATTGACAAACCAATGTGCACACTGTATACAACTTATACAAGACGAATGAAAAATCCTTCAAAAATAAAAATAAAACAAACCCTTAAAAAATTGAACAAACAGAGCACTGAGAAAAAATAACATTGAAAGAAAGAACAAGAAAACAGAAAGGAGCAAAAAAAAAAAAACCATTTATAATAACTGAATGAAATTGAGTTGTTGATTCATAGCATCACTTGAAATGCTTTTTACCCGCTCCAACATTTGAATTTTCCTTCCGTTATGTGTTTTTATCAAACACTACCAACGGCTATTTGAATTTTCTTTCCATTCTGTTTTACTCTCAAACACTGTCAACGACATTTTGAATTTTCTTTCCGTTCAATTTGGATTTTTATGTTTTCCTTCTTCAACACACATGGAGAAAATAAAATATCTTTTCTCGGAGAAATATCTAAACAATTTTCTTTTACGTAAATTAAAAATAATGTTTTAATCTTTTGGATGTCTTTACTGAGATTGTGTTTTAGTTATAGTGAAAAGACATACTTACAGTCATAAGGTTAGATCTGCTCTCAGTAAAATAAATGTTTATTTTAGATTTTATACAATTTGTTCAAAGTTTAAAGATTATATTAATATAATTATAAATTTTGACTTTTTTTTTTGTTATAGGAGATAAAAATGTTACATTGATATAATAATAATAAATTTTGATTTTATTTTGTCATATAAACTTTGGAGCTTTGAATCAAGTTACATGTAATTTTAGCAACAATTTTTTTAAATTACATTAAGATAATGCATATTATTACAAGAGCATCTTTTACCTTTCTTCTAGTTTTAATTACAAGAACAACTTTTTTTAAGTAATAAAGATCATACATATAATTACAACAGTAACTTTTTTTAGCTATAAATACCTGAAACAAATGTTGGTTCTAGTTCATATTTAAATCATTAATCAATACTTCACTTTCATAAAAGTGATGTAATTTAAACATATTAATATTTTTAGATTTTTAATTATATTTTTATTGAATTTGTTGGTAATTTAATTTTTATGGATGAGCGGATATATACTATTAAGTAGTATTTACATTTTAAGATGTATGATAGATTTTTCAAAACAATCTATACTTTTACATCTATGTTTATATAAATGATTAAAAATATTTTCACATCTAAGAGTGGTAGTGGGAAAAGATTTAAATCTTCATTTGAACTAACATTAAGGAAGACACAAGTAACAAATCTACAAAGCTTGGGAAAAGCTAAACTTTAGAAACAAAACACAACAATGGCATTGATGTTGTTTGATGGATCAATCATTGGTGGTGAGTGGGCACACCCCATCATTCATGTCTAGCGACATGCTACAATTGCATAAGCCCAAATACTTATTCTAGCTTAATCAATAAAAAAAAAATCTACAATTAGAAATATTATCATTATTGTCCTAACCAAACAAACAAAAATCAACAACCATTGTCCACAAGTACATGATATAAGGGAACTCAAGCAACTAACAATTCAAATAGAATATAATAATATTTTTACCAATACAAATTTCTTTTGCATTCAAATGATTAGAAATCACCATTTCTATTTTTACCTCATAACTTTGATAGAATTGACAATAGCTACATAAAAAGATTTTAAACTCAATGTACATACTCTTACTATGTTATATGTAACAATCTAATTTGTATATACTTGTTTTTAAACTATTTAGAAATAAGAAGAATCCCATTTTTTAGCATTTTGTCATTAAAAAGAAGAGTCTCTATTTATAGCTCGATTACTATTATTATATTAAATACATATTTTCTTTTGCGGGGGATGGAGTGGGGTCGGGGGAGTGTGGGGGGAGGGGAGATGAATGAGTATGTTCCATTCATATTTCAAGACAATTTATTCGATATATTTACAAATCCCTTAAGCATTAGGCACAAATCCTTTATTAAATATTTTAAAAATTAAATATACAATTGGAACACAAGCATTTCCAACATAATATAGTAAGTTGACCTACCCTATTTCTATAATAAAAAAGTTATGAAACCTCACACTTCCCATCATATTCTAAGAAGTTCCTAATATTACTGTACCTCAAACATCCTTTCCAAAAGGAGGATCATGTGCTCAAAATGTTATTATTGTTCTCAAATATTCTAATCTTCCAAAATGAGTTGAAATATCTAATAACAAGGAGGTCCCCATGACATAGAATAGGTTCCATGTTAGAGATTTCTACACCACTAATAGAATAAAGAAATGCGGGAGCTTACTACATCTATAAACTCATAAGATCTCAACTTGGATTTTCAGAGTTGTTGAGCGAGGTAAAGATATGAATCTTAGGTGAAGATATTAGCAAATTATATTGTGCATCATATTGAACTCCTTGTTAAACATCACCCAATCACCCTCAACCACAAGTGAGAAAATATATTGAAATGCTATCACTATCATCGTTACCCTCTAATTTCCTCTTCCACCTTCCTTGCTTTATTACACTAAATGGTCAAATCATTATAAACTGATTTGAGCTCCCATTATGGGTGCATCATACAAAGTATTTATATTCACTCTCCCACAACTATATAATATACATAGTATTCATTTTTTATTTAGTGGATGCAATTCTATGCTTTGTTATATTTTCTCCATCCTTATAACAATTTGGACTTGATTTTGCCTATTTTTCTCCTTCTACTTGCATTTGGTTTCTTCTTTTTCCTACTCAACACATTTCATTGCCCACAGAGAGTGATGTGTACTTAAATCCTCCTTGATTATAGTTCCATATTATCTATAAAAGATGGCATGAGGATTTTTTTTTGTAATGGTACAAAAATCTTGTTCTTTTAAAGTGTTTGTTACATATATGATGTTTTCAAATAGGTACCAAGGTTGGCTGTGTTAGCACTTTTTCATGTAGAATCACTATATAGCTATTAAGCTTGACTCTTAGACTTCTTGATTCCAGATTCTTACAGGGAAAAGGCTAATTAACAAGGATCTAATCCTTCTACACTTCGGGTTCCACAGACCCAGGCGGGTGCACCTGTCTTAAGGATCACTATACTTACAATAACACTTAACAGTGGATTAAGGACACTTGTCCTTCTTCTTTTTAGAGATTAAACTCAAGGAAGGATAACCTATTGATTCTCTCTTCAAGGAATCACTAAAATGAATTGTACTTCTTGAATACAATCAGACATGGATGTTCATAATAATAGGAAAGTAAAATTGAAAAGATTTTAAAGATTGATGATGAAAACTGCAAGGCAAGCAAGGACCAGTGCCTACTCCTTGGGCAAAGAGTCAATGAAAATATAAATCCATAGAAATAAATCAAGGAAACACTATATAATGCCTTACAAACTACATGTAGCTCAGATTGAATGCCTTACAAACTATCTTATCATTCCCATACTACTGTATCAAATCCTCACACTAATGCTTAACCCTCTGAAACCACTTATGAAACTTAGTTCTCTCCTTGAAAGAAACTCATAAATAGCTAGACAATTACCTTGTAATCGGTATGTTTAGGATGCCTCACAAACTAAACATACAAGAGCTATACACAGAAATGTAAAGAGACAACAACAATATGGAACAGGAAATTGTGCTGTATTTCATTAATATGTTCCGCTTCAATACATCCAAACCTAAAGCTTCAAAACTAGACAAAAATATGAAGTCTGCTATGTAGCTATAAATTCACCATCCTCATTACAATGGAGAAAAACTAGATATAGGAGAATGGAGAAAACCATCTTAGTCACCGACACCTGTCTGTCCTCAAAAATATTTGCAACTGCTTCCATCTTTACATTCATTTTTCCCTCCAAATTTGCATCCTCTTTCATTTGGTCATCTGCAACAGCAATTTACCTCTGGAACAAGATTTGATCCAAAATCAAAACCTCTTACTGCTCTTTCTCACTTCTTTGAAATTTAAAATAAACGCCTCCATCAGATTCCTCGTTCTGAAACCTTTCCAATGATATATGATATGCCTATCATCTGATAAAAATCAAACCTCCAGGCATTAAATCAATGAGTAGGCCCTGCCATTTTAATTTCAGATTTAATTCAAATGTTCAAACTATATCATATTTGAAATCCTTTGAAATCATCATTTTTTGGCTCTTTTTATATTATTTCTTGCAAATTTCTCTCAGAAGGCACCAGAATGTGCCAAGTGTCACCTGTTGATTCGTTGATCCAAACTGGGCTCCTAACTCACCTTTAACTCCTGCTCATCTGAAGACTTGGAGACTAAGCAGTCTCTTAGTCTTTGAAGCCTTTTCTTGACCTTGAGTCTATCTGGAGACTTGGAGATTAACACTAGTCTCTAAGTCTCTGAAGCTTTTTCTTGACCTTGAGTCTATCTGGAGACTTGGAGACTAACACTAGTCTCTAAGTCTCTGAAGCTTTTCGCTAACCATGGGTTCAATTTGGAGACTTGGAGACTAACACTAGTCTCTGAGTCTCTGAATTTTCATCACTTGACTGCTAGCATTAGGAGATCTCGCGACTATGCTAGTCTCCAGGTCTCTGAACATTTCTTGCTAACTGCCAAACATTGGGAGATCTCACGACTGTGAGTATCTGAATCTCTAGATTTCTCTCTCTAACTGCCAGACTTCACGCGACTTCATGACTAACTGTGTCTCTAGATCTCTGAATTTCCACCTAACCGCCGGTTATGTCTCACAACTTCTCAACAAGCTGCCACGTCTCCTCCATGCGTCCATCAACACTCATCTGCAAAAATTCTTCTGTTCGGGCCCGCTGGCATGGAAACTGAGGTGACCATCCCTGCGCATGTGGATAGAGCCTCCACTTCCACTTGATATTTTATTAGTGAGTGTCGTTGCATATAAACACTCAAAATCCCCAATACGGGATCAATGTGGGATAATTGATTTTGAGAGTTTTAAACACTTAATCATATTCGGCGCCAAAATTGGGGGTCCCACCACGCACTGTACTCTTCCAGCCAAGGGGCCTGCCAAGAGCCTCTTGGCTCTTTACTTATTACCTTATGTGACTGCTAGAGTATTTAAACATTTCAAAAAACTAACTTCAGCTATATGTGGGATAACTGATTTTGGCCTTTTAAGCCCGTGTATGCTTCCATATTTCAATTGGATACACACTGGCTACCTCTCCTTGATGCGTAAGCCTCCTGGTTGTTTCTTTGCATGAGATCCTATTTAAATAAACTTATTAAATTTGCAGCAATCAATTGTAATTTACGCAAGGCACTAAAATTGTTCATGCATCCTGTGGAATGTGCAAATTTCTCCCTTGCGTTATCCTTACTTCACATGACATTCCATTTGCACAAGGCATTCCTGGTCCCCCATGTGCTTGGTTTCTTACATGCTCACCTACATGAGCCTCCTTTCATTTGCAGGTGTATCATCTTAAAATGGAAGCACTTCCATGTTAAGAGCGTTTAGCCCTCTGAGAGAGTAGTCTGGGTCATGTCAAGCACCTGGAATCAACTCTTTTCTCGGATTATAGTTGTTCTCCTCATTCTGCTTCTATCTGCCCCTCATTTTCACTCCAATATGTATTTCCTAGCATTCTGGGTCTAGATCATGAGGTTTTTGACCATAAGGTCAAAGTCAACCTTTATCCTAACCTGGTCAGGATCGACCTCGACCCTGACCTAGTCAATTCCAACCTCATCCTTGACCCCCTGTCCAGATTTCAAGTTTCCATGATTTTCGGGTGTCGGGTTTCGGAGATATTTGTTTTCCCGCCTCCGGGTCGGCCATTTTGGGTTTCGGGATGGTAAATCCTTAAATTGCATTTACTCTAGGTATATTTTCTAAATGTTAGGACCTAATTGGGATTTAATTCTCCAAGGTGGCCCCTCTAGAGGATTGTGCCCTAGTTCACTATAAAAGGAGGTCTTCCTCTCTCATTTTCTCAATAAAGTTTTGTGAGAACATCTCTTAAACTCTCAAGGTGATCAAGAAAGCATTCATTCAAGCATTTAAGTTCTCTTCTCCATCCAAGTTCTCCATTGAAGATCAAGGATTCAAGCATTCAAGCCATTGAAGGGATCTGGTTCAAGCATTCAAGATTCATCATTCAAACCCTAGATCTAGCCATCATGATGGTGTGATCTTCCTTCAAGATCCTTTTGTTCATCTTTAAGATCCATTCATTCTTCTATCAAGGTGGATTCCAAGCATACAATCATGGAGGTTTGATTTTACCATTGTTATGTTCAAGCTTTCATATCAATATACTTGTTTACATTCAAAATACAGTTACATATCTATTGAATTGCATAGCTTCATTGTTAGATCCATTTCTACTACTTGCTAGCATTCTTATTTCAATTTCAATATTAAGGTTGATTCCAAACCAGGGTTTTACCAAGGCAAACCCTTCAAACAAACAACAAAACCATTTTTCTTGCAGGTACAAGTGCATAATTTCAAATTTGAGAGTAGATTTGGATACCCTTTTTGGCGAACTTTCGGGATCTATGAACAAAGTCAGAATCGACCTTCAAATAAAGAATGTAACCTTTGACCTTTTATGAGGGTCAAAGACTACTTGCCGGTGGAAAGACAAAAGATTTCTGGGTTTTCTTTGTCTCGACATTTCTAGTTCGAAACAGGTTGCAGAATTGCCTGAAAGTACACATAGCCATAAGAAATTGGCATTTTCTAGATTTTCCCTAATTTGAGGTTAGTACTTGTATTTCAATTATTTCAAATTTCAAACACTTCAATTCCATCACAAGGAAATATAGGGTTTTTCTTTCTTTTTCATATTCTCCATAGATTGATTCGATTGTGTATTAACCTTTAGGTTGATCTAATTGGATCTTTCCTTTAGGAATTTGGATTTAGGAATTGATCTCATATTTCCCCCATACACATACATCATATACATTTGAATAGGGGTGATTCCATTTTACCACTATTCATTTTGGTGAACCCGACAAGCTTACTTTCTTTCTTTTTGGTGTTAGATTGCCTTGTAGATTAGGTCTAGTTTATGCTCTTGCATTTTACAATTCAAAAATATAAAAAAATCTATATATTCAATAAAATCCAAAAATATTTCTTGCATTTCATTTTCTATGGCGATTGTTAAGATGCTTTGGTGTGTAGTTATGTTCTTTATTACCCTTCTTTTAGCATCTCTTTATAATACCTATGATGTTTATAAGAGTATTATTCACTTCATTATGTTGATGACCCTTCACTTTTCTCTTGCTTATGCTTTGTGAAGTTGACCGACACTAGTCTACCTACATTCAAAACCTTCATTAAAGATTTATGTGGTAGCCTTATTAATCTTTTAGATTATGTGAAGAATTTGGTAGATGATATACCATCTCCTAATCTTCCTAATCCTAATCCTATCAATCCTAATCTTAATCCTATCAATCCTAATCCTAATCTTCCTAATCCTAATTTGATACCTAATTCTCCATCTGTTCATCCTCGCTCTTCCCATACTTATGATGGGATTCAAGCTATAGTTCAGGATGTGGATGTTCAAGATTTCTTTAATTTACCTTCTCCTCCGATTCATGATGATATTAAAGGAAAGGGTAAAGAAACTTCTTCAAAACCTATTATCCCACCTTATACAACCTTTACTCATGACCATGATAAACAATCACCTCCTGTAGAAGCTTTACATAATATGTACACTACTAGATATAATATGGTGACTAAACAAGGTTATAAAGGTTTAGGGCTTGGGGTTAATGAGCATGGTATTAGGTTTCCAATTCATATACCCCCTAAACAGGATATGTATGGTGTTGGTTGTTCAAAATCTCAAGTTAGGGTAGGTGATGCTAAACATCATCCTCCTCTTCACATTCTTCTCCCCACACCTATCTTAGAAAACATTAATACTCGTCAAGAAGTGGCTAAGAAGGTATATGTTGAGCTAATGAATTCCAAGAAATAAATATTTAGACCTATGCCGATCGATGATTTATATAAATACAAATGTCCTTTTCATTATAGTAACAAACATTTACTTGCTGATTGTAAACATTTCAAGTTATATGTTAGAGAAAGAGCTACTTTAGGAATTATATCTCACTCTCGTGCAGTTTTATAATTCCTTCATAATTTTGATATAGGGGATTCCCCTCCTTTAGATATAATGTAGATGTTCTTTCCCTCGTCTCATGATTGGGGGGCAAGAGGTGTATCTTCATCCAGTCTCCTAGAATCCATTAGGTCTTTTATTGGGGCTTAGTTGGTATTCTTTCCCTCATATTTTTCTATGGCTTTGCATTATGTTTTTAATCATCCATGGAATCTATCCTTTCTTTTCAAGATATCTTTTCTAAGACATTTGTTTTGTGAAGCTATCCCTTGTCTCTATCTCTGGGGGGTAAGGTACCTCTTTCTTTCTCTTTGTCTAGGGAGAAAATTTCCTTAGCTTAGTGGTATTTGTTTATATTGCAATATTATTTCATCATATTGACGGATGTTTTGACTATGGATAACCTTCTTATATGAGAAGTTATTTTCCTAAGTTGTCACTTCTTCTTTATGTTGCAAATTATGTTCTTTATAAACTCTCACCCTTGCTTTGGTGTTAGAGTTGTTTTCCTCATTCCAAAGATTCCTCTTCCTCTTCTTTGTAGGGGGCTTGATGATTGAATCTTTGTTCCCGTTGTTGAAAGATGATATTTTATCCAAAACACTTCTCTTTGGTGGGGGGTCTTGTTGATAAGATCTCTTTCTTTGAGGATCCTTTTCCATGAGAGACATATCCTTTTTACGATTATCTATATTCTTGGATGTAGGGGTCAATATCCCTCGCTTAGGATATGGTGTACATTGTTGCTAAACAGGATATCTCCTTGCATTGTGAAGTAGGTATCCTCTTCCATCTTTGTTCCTACACTTGGGGGGCAAGGATGCTATCTCCTTCTGTCTTTTCGGGATGCACCTCTTTCCTTGTTTAAGTAGTATTTATCTATTATGTGATATCCAATCATACATGAAAATTTTGGTTTGCATTGAGGATCTATGTGCTTGATTACAATCTCTTTTGTTGTTTGACATTTGGTTTCCATGGTTGATATATCTCTCACCCTAGAAACTGAACAGTGTGCTATCCCTCATAAGGGTTATTTTCTTTTCACTTCTTGCATGATATCTCTTTTCATTCGTCTCTTCCATGGCCTCATAGGAGTTGTGACCTTCTTGGCTTGGACTGGGTGTTGTTTGTGGATATTGTCTTGATGCTGAGGAATGCTTTATCCTTATTCTTTTCTTTCCTTAACATGTCAAAATAGTATGTTTTTGTCATATTAAGGAGGGGGGCATATATAGGGCCTCCCTTGTACTATAGCTTTTTATTTTTACATGCTAAATCTTGGAAGGTAACACACATAAGTTGCTAAATCCTGAAAAGACACACATCTATATGCTAAATCTTTCGAAGGTAATGCACATAAGTTGCTAAATCTTGAGGAGACACGCATTTTTCAAAATTTTCAATATGCTAAATCCTCTGAAGGTAACGTACATAAGTTGCTAAATCCTTAAGGGACATGCATTTCCAATTTCAAATATGCTAAATCTTGGAAGGTAATGCACATAAGTTGCTAAATCCTAAAAAGACATGCATCTATATGCTAAATATTCCAAAGGTAACACACATAAGTTGCTAAATCTTGAGGAGACATGCATTTCATATTCATAGTGATACAAGAAGGTGGATCTATGAGTATTCCAGAAGCTGTTAGAAGACGTATTACAATTGAAAGCATAGTTTATGGGTGAACCTGTTGGGCTCTCCCTCCAGGGTGATTCATGGTAAGGTGGGCATCTTACTAAGTGAGGTAATCACTCTTTTCCCTTTCTCTCTTTTCACTTTCAAGCTAGTAGGACTGGATCATGAAGCTATGTCATTTATAGTGTTGTTCTTGTCTTTCTTATGTAAACATTTATGCTTTTATGATAGCTTTCCAAATATGATGTTAGTATAAGAAATGATTTGGGTTCATTTAGTACTAACCCCTCTTTTGTGTCCATTTGTTTTTCGCACCCTCGTGCACGTATGTTGAGTTAGAATCCTTAGCCTGGGGGCTTCTGTCCCTAACTAAGTGCCATTCTATCTTGTTTCGAATCCACTGGAATCTCTTTTTCCTTCTCCTTTACCAAGAGTTTGCATTGAATCCATACTCTTACTAAAGTGGGGGCTTAATGTATCATCTTAAAATGGAAGCACTTCCGTGTTAAGAGCATTTAGCCCTTTGAGTGAATAGTCTGGGCCATGTCAAGCACATGGAATCAACTCTTTGCTCAGATCATACTTGTTCTCCTCATTCTGCTTCTATCTGCCCCTAATTTTCACTCCAATCTGCATTTCCTAGCATTCTAGGTCTGGATCCTGAGGTTTTTGACCATAAGGTCAAAGTCGACCTTATGAGGTCAAATTCAACCTCTATCCTGACCTAGTCAGGATCAACCTTGACCCTAACCTAGTTAGTTCCAACCTTGTCCTTGACCCCCTACCCAGATTTCAAGTTTCCTTAATTTTCGGGTGTCAGGTTTCGGGGATATTTGTTTTCCCGCCTCCAGGTCGGCCATTTCGGGTTTTAGGATGGTAAATCCTTAAATTGCATTTAATCTAGGTATATTTTCTAAAGGTTAGGACCTAATTGGGATTTAATTCTCCAAGGTGGCCCCTCTAGAGGATTGTGCCCTAGTTCACTATAAAAGGAGGTCTTCCTCTCTCATTTTCTCAATAAAGTTTTGTGAGAACATCTCTCAAGCTCTCAAGGTGATCAAGCAAGCATTCATTCAAGAATTTAAGTTCTCTTCTCCATCCAAGTTCTCCATTGAAGATCAAAGATTCAAGCATTCAATCCATTGAAGGGATTTGGTTCAAGCATTCAAGATTCATCATTCAAACTCTAGCTCTAGCCATCATGATGGTGTGATCTTCCTTCAAGATCCTTTTGTTCATCTTCAAGATCCATTCATTCTTCTATCAAGGTGGATTCCAAGCATACAATCATGGAGGTTTGATTTTACCATTGTTATGTTCAAGCTTTCATATCAATATACTTGTTTACATTCAAAATAAAATTACATATCTATTGAATTTCATAGCTTCATTGTTAGATCCATTTCTACTACTTGCTAGCATTCTTATTTCAATTTCAATATTAAGGTTGATTCCAAACTGGGGTTTTACCAAGGCAAACCCCTCAAACAAACAACAAAACCAATTTTCTTATAGGTATAGGTGCAGAATTTCAGTTCTGAGAGTAGATTTGGATACCCTTTTTGGTGAACTTCCGGGATCTATGAACAAAGTCAGAATCGACCTTCAAATAAAGAATGTAGCCTTTGACCTTTTATGAGGGTCAAAGACTACCTGCTAGTGGAAAGACAAAAGATTTATGGGTTTTCTTTGTCTCGGCATTTCCAATCCGAAACAGGTTGCAAAATTGCCCGAAAGTACACATAGGCATCAGAAATTGGCATTTTCTAGATTTTCCCTAATTTGAGGTTAGTACTTGTATTTCAACTATTTTAGATTTCAAACACTTCAATTCCATCACAAGGAAATATAGGGTTTTTCTTTCTCTTTCATATTCTCCATAGATTGATTCGATTGTGTATTAACCTTTAGGTTGATCTAATTGGATCTCTCCTTTGGGAATTTGGATTTAGGAATTGATCTCATATTTCCCCCATACACATACATCATATACATTTGAATAGGGGTGATTCCATTTTACCACTATTTAGCAGGTTCCATTATATTTGGCATTGGCATTCACATCTTAGAATGCAAGAAGCCCCATTCATCTTCTTAATGGATTAAAACTCCACTTACAGGCCCTACACATGCGTCTACATGTTTCCTATTTCTCCTTTTTTTTTTTTTTACTCATGCATCACTAAACAACAACTTCTTTACTTATTACATAAGCTCATTTCGTGTCTTTTCCTGGTGCGTGGGTCCCTACACCATTGGCTTTCAAAATTTAGGCAAATCAGTGGCATGCCCATAGCGTGCCTTCATCTTATTGCTTGCGTGAGGCTCCTCCATTTCATTACATGAGCATCCCTTTGGTAATAGCTGCTCTTTTTATATTGTGTAAGGCCTCCACTCAATCTCCACTGGTTCTTCATGGATTTGCGCAGGCAAGCATACTACATCACTCACAAGATTTTCATTTCCTTTGCACATTCAACACTGTCATTAAGAATTTCCTCCGTATGATATTTGTACGAGAATCCCAGATCAATCAGTTTCTTGGAAGAAATTGATACAACTACTATCTTCCACTGATCTTTTTTCTCCTCGTTCTCAAAAGCCAATGGGACTTGTGGATATCATTTGTGAAAGAAGGAGAGAATGTGAGAAATAGTCATAGGATCTGAATAGCACACATAATGACCTGTTGTAGTTGGGAGCTCCATCAGATAAATATGGGAACTGCATACATCTTCCACGTGGACCAATGGCACCGATCCTATCAAATCTTTACTCAAAACTGTGACTTCATAGAGTAATCTATTTCATTGATGAAATGCTCCTAGGAATTGTGGGTGTGGGCAAGTGTTGATTCATGCACCATACTCATTTTGTGCAAGTATTGTGACTGAGTCTTTAATGACTTGGCTCCAGAATTACGGGAGGAAACTTGTTTTGAAACATCTTCCCAGTCATTTCCTTTGAGCTTTGCTTGACTCCTAAGAAACCATTTGGATTCATATGCATCTAGAAGAGTACTAATAGCTCCTTCACTTCAAAGCACTGGTCCTTATTAATGTGCCATGCTCGCAAAGTAGTGCGTGAATCTCCATTTAAATATGCCCCTTCAAAGAGTACTATGTACTATGCACAACGGCTTGCACTTCTAGCCTTAGCACAAGGATTGAACCAAAATAGTGACATTTATTTAATCTATTTGCTGAGTGTGCATATCACTTGAGACAAGTGCAAACACCATGGAATAAAGCTTGCATACCGGGAACAATATGCAATCTTTTAAGGATAAGTGCCCTCAACATGTCAAGATGGAGTCGCTTGAAGACCACAAACCATGGCACAATTATAAAAAAGACACATAATTCACCTTTTCACACCTCAGGAAAACTACCAGATAATCACTAACTGCCACCCGAAAGTAGCTTCAAAAACTGACAAAAAGGCCTGACATGAGAGTGCCATCAAGAAGATAAGATCACTTCCAACATTATAATATGCTGGTCAAAGGAAAAATTCCCAAAAGATTGGAGCCCAAAGTTGTTAATGGTCGAATAGGGCTAGTTGGAAACTAAATCTATCAAAACTTGCAAAAAACTCACAAATTACTTCTCGAACCGTCTTTAAAAACTGACCGACTGAAACATTCATAAACCAGCAACTTGGGCATTGATTCACCCCCATACAAGGAACACAAATTCATCATTTTCACGATCCAAAGATCATTTGGCTGATTAAAATAAAATGCCAAAGTCAGTCTGTTAGACATATTTAGAATTTAAAACAGTGAAATAAGCATAAATTGGTTTTGGAATTGGCCTGGAAAAGTGATCAAACGGATTGGTAGAGACTTGAAAATCATCAAACACTTAGTCCTCCAGGTCTATGGTATGAAAAAACACTCAATTATGCCAGACCTTGCATAGGGCGCAAACTGGGATACCTCAAAGTAGGCCACTTAGAATTCTGAACAATGCACACTCAGAGAATTTTAATAATCTGTGAATGGAATGAGACTGGAAAATAGGTCAAACGGGCACATGGAGGGATAAGAATTGGAAAGATGACTCTCTCTTATGCCTACAACATGATGCCACAACCAACATGTTATGACCAATCATAGGGAAAAATACACACACCCCCAAAGTGGGCCATTTAATGAAATTCTAGAAACACAGAATGCAGATTTTAAGAAACACCTTAAAATGACCACTTCAAAAAACATGCTGAAACTGAAACCCAAGACCTAAAACCTATTACAAACATCAAATGATAGGTGATGAACACCCTATCCAAGTGACTTCTCATTAAAATCAATAAGCACTTTTATTAGTGCACCCGAACTGAGCACCTTTTAATGATTTCCAGAGCACAAATCTGACACTTAGACAAAATTTTCAAAATGTGGAGTCAAAACATAGTCAAATTTTTGAGCTCCAATAGTGGCTCTGATTGGGGACATGTGCCCCATGCGAGCATGCAGAGAAACCAGAATCTCTCGGTACACCAAACCAACCAAACTCTTCTCTGACTTTCGTCTTTCCTCAAAACTCAGAACCCTTTTATTGGAAATAAACACACAACTGAAAACAAAGAAACTATACAATATGCACACTATTTAAAACTGGCCCATAATTCACAAAACTGTGATCATCATTTACCTCTGTCAAATGTCTGATTCTCATCATTCAGGAATATTATCATTCTATAGAACTTGCTTCCAAGAAATTGACCATTTTGAAACAAATTTGCATGTTTCATGCCACTATCATATTCTTTGCTATCATTACATCTATCAGCTTGTGGCATGACAAAATCATGCATTTTCTGAAAGGATCCATAATCTAAAAAATGTTCTTCATACTCAAAGCATGGTGAACATTCATATGCAATATGATATTTTTCACTATCAATCTCCTTAACATGTTCAAATAAAAACTCAACCGACTGTATTGAAAAAGTAAAACATTCTAGCTCAACTTCATGCATACTACACAAACATTCAAGCGAATCATCATAAACTACAACTTGTGGTTTCATATTTAGTTCATTCTGAGAAACATCAGCATGCTGAAAAAGAAAAGACTCACTTTCTGTTTGATAGATTGTATGCTCTTTTTGATTCACTTCAACATCTTTAAATGACAATGCATCAGCATTTTCATCATCATCCCATGCTTGCAGAAATGAACTTACCTCTGGCTAAAATAAATGATCTGATGTAAAATCTGAATCTTCTTTCATCTCCATGTAAAACATTTCAAAATGTGGTTTCGATAAATCAACATGCAGTTCATTGCACATGTTCTCATTTTGGCACACATCCTCTTGATGTAGATCACTGCTATAAGAGACATTATCAACATTAACAACTTCCTCTTGACCAAACATTGATTTCATGACATTAACAATATCATAAACATCAATGTCCATGTCAAATAAGATGACATCCAGTTCCGATTCAAGGGCAAAATCAGACTTGGTCTCTACATCATAGGATGTACTTTCTTGAAAAATCTCATAAGTCGGTTCATACAAATCTTCCATTGACCCACCAATAGCAACTTCACATTCATTCTCATGGTCTTTAGGGTCAACAACCTCACATGAAAAATCACAAGATGCAAGCATACAAATTGAAAAATCCATGTTATCATTATTGTTAGCTAAAACAAAAGAACTTATCTCTGTTTTATACAAATCAACATCTTCACAGTCATGTCCAACACATGACGAGTCTTCTTCCTTTTCACAAGGCTGCATATGAACCATTTCTTTATCTTCACAAAAATCAAGGTCACTATGGCTCCATGAATCCTCTTCCTCAACCAATTCTTTATTGGGACCAAGGATTGAAATTTCTTGGTTGATATCCTTTTGTGCAAAGGAATGCTCACAACAAATTTCATCTCCATCATAGTCATTGCTTTGTTGTTCATGAAAATCCTCTTCAAAGTAAGATAAACAATCTGCATTATGGTGTTGAAAAGAAGAAAAACCCATAGACTAAAATGAAACATCATCAACTATGGATTCATCTTTAATGTCTTGATATTCATCGATTTCATCATCTAGATAACAGTCAGCATATTCAATAGCATAATCATATTCAACATTATTCTCATAAGTAGATTCAACATCAATAGACTTTAAAAGAACTCCTTCACTTGGGACTTTAGAATCATCACCCAATAAATCATCTGCCCCTTCTTTACTTTCCACATTTGACTGCAAGCCACTTGTTAGCTTGTGGTGACTAATCAGGAAAGTACTATCCAGGAAAGTACTGTACACTTTTCCTCCCGACCTCGCCGGGGTTCGGGGCCGGGCCGAGCCCCGAGCGGAGGTTTGGGGGCGGCAGCCCCCAAGAGTAGGGGTTCGGGGGCGCAGCCCCCGAGGAAATTTTTTTTTTGAGGCCGACTACTTTTTTTCAGTTTTTTGGGCCGACTACTTATAACTCATTCTAACCCTAAAGCGGGAAAATTTTGTATAATATGGCTTAGGGTTAGGGATTTTCATAATGTATGATTTTAGTACTTATGACAGAATTGGGCTATAAGGGATTACGGATTGTAATCAAGTTGTAATCACTGGATAATAATAATATTGGACTCGCTGTTGGTGGATGTAGCCCAGGGATTGGGTGAACCACGTTAAATTTGTGTGTCTTGTGTTCTATTCTGTGTGGTTTATTATTTTCTGATATTAGTTATATTTGCACATAATTGTTATTTCTGCCTTGTTAATCCTAACAAGTGGTATCAGAGCGAGGTTATTTCGTTCGTTCTTTCATCTATTCTCTGAAGCAGGTCTCACGAGTTAGTGGGAGAGTCTCTCGGTTAAGTGGGAGAAATGGCAGACGAGGGTAGGCTGAAGGTTGATAAGTTTAATGGGCAGAACTTCCAGTTATGGAAGATGCAAATGGAGGATTATCTCTATCAGAAGGATCTATGGCGGCCATTAGAGGGAGTAGCCAAGAAAGAGCAATCAATGTCTTAGGAAGATTGGGATATTTTGGATAGGAAGGCACTGGGGAGTATTCGTCTATGCCTGGCACAATCGGTGGCATTCAATATTACTGAAGCAAAGATAACTAAAGATCTGATGGAAACCCTAGCGAAGTTGTATGAAAAGCCTTCAGCTTCAAACAAGGTATTTCTTATGAAGCGTTTATTTAATATGAAAATGGTAGAAGGTGGATCAGTTACTGATCATTTGAATGAGTTTAATACAGTTACAAGTCAATTAACCTCAGTTAAAATTACTTTCGATGAAGAGGTTAGGGCTCTCTTGATTTTGTGTTCTTTGCCAGAAAGCTAGAATGGCTTGGTAATGGCTGTTAGTAATTCTGTTTCTGGTTCTAATACCCTAAAGTATGATGATGTTATTGGTGTTATATTGAGTGAGGAAATTCATAGGAAAATCTCAGGGGCATCCACATCGGGTAGTGTATTGAACACAGAAAGCAGAGGCAGAACAAGAGATAGAGGAAACAACTCTGGAAATCGTGGGAAATCAAGAGGAAAATCAAAGGGAAAGAGGTCCGAATCTAAAGGGCCAAATGATTGCTGGTACTGTGGAAAACCAGGTCATAAGAAGAAAGATTGTTGGTCTCGGAAGAAAGATCAAGGAGACAAAAATGATGGAAACAAGGAGGCAAATGTGGTAAGTAACAAATCCGAGGAGGATGCTTTGCTCTTGTCCTTAGAAAGTATTGATGATTCATGGGTTTTAGATTCTGGGGCTTCATTTCATGCTACACCCCATAGAAGTTATTTTGTTGATTATGTCCAAGGGGATTTTGGGCTAGTTTATTTGGGAGATAATGAACCTTGTCAAATTGTTGGAAAGGGAAAAATTAAGATTAAGTTGCAGAATGGGAATCATTGGCTACTACAAGAGGTAAGACATGTTCCAAGGCTGAGTAGGAATTTAATTTCAGCAGGGCAACTGGGTGATGAGGGTTGCACAGTTACTTTTAATGATAAAAATTGGAAGGTTTCAAAAGGTTCCTTAGTAGTAGCAAAAGGTGTGAAAGTAGGCACCTTATATCTTTGTACAGGTCATACTGTTCGTTCTACTTTAATTGTTTCAGAAGATAATGAATGTTCAGGAACAGTGGCTGCAGTTGAGCAGGAAGAACATCAAACTATTGCTGTAGATTCTGACACATCACTGTGGCACAACAGACTCGGGCACATGAGTGAAAAAGATATGAAATTACTTCATTCAAAGAAAGTTTTACCTGGTCTGAAATGTGTCAATATGGATTTCTGTGAAAGTTGTGTTTATGGAAAACAAAAGAGAGTTAGTTTTGTGAAGAGTGGGAAGGAAAAGAAAAATGAGAGATTAGAGCTTGTGCATACAGATGTATGGGGACCAGCTCAGGTATCTTCCCTTGGTGGCTCTCTGTATTATGTTACATTTATAGATGATGCAACAAGAAAAGTATGGATTTATTTCCTTAGACAGAAATCTGATGTATTTCAAACTTTTAAGAAATGGAAATGCTTGGTTGAGAATGAGACTGGTAAAAAGTTAAAATATCTCAGATCTGATAATGGTGGTGAGTATTGCAGCACAGAATTTGAAGAATATTGTTCCTCTAATGGTATTTGTAGGCAGAAAACTGTACCAAGGACTCCACAAGAAAATGGAGTGGCTGAACGCATGAACAGGACAATAATGGAGCATGCAAGGAGTATGAGGTTACATGCTAGGCTGCCCAAAAATATGTGGGCAGATGTAGTGAACACCACTATTTATTTAATCAATAGAGGCCCCTCTACTCCTTTGGACTGTGGTATTCCAAAGGAAACATGGAGTGGTAAGAAGGTGAGTTATTCTTTTCTCAAAACCTTTGGTTGTGAAGCTTTTGCACTTATAGACTCTGAAAATAGAACCAAGCTGGAAGCTAAGTCAAAGAAATGTGTATTTGTTGGGTATGGCATTGATGAATTTGGTTATAGGCTTTGGGATTTTGAAAATCATAAAATTGTAAGAAGCAGGGATGTCATATTCAATGAGAAAGTATTGTACAAAGATCTGTTGCTGCAGCATGAGAAGAAAGAAAATAACTATGTAGTACTGGATGATACTCCACAAGTTCATGTTCCAGTAGTTCCTTATGCTCCGCAACAATAGCAACAACAAATACCACACACCCCAGTGAGTGTTAGACGGTCAACAAGGCTAAGTAGACCTCCAAAAATATTTTCTCCATCTTTGTATTCTATTCTGTTAACAGATGCTGGTGAACCTGAATGTTATAATGAAGCTATGCAGGTGGATACAAAGCTTCAGTGGGAGTCTGCAATGACAGATGAAATGGACTCTTTGCTGAAAAATCAGACATGGGATTTATGTAAGTTACCTGTAGGTAAAAGGGCTTTACAGAATAAATGGGTTTACAAGATCAAAGAAGAGGATGGAGGTACGAAAAGATTTAAAGCCAGATTAGTCGTAAAAGGATTTGCACAGAAAAATGGTATTGATTTTGATGAGATATTTTCTCCAGTTGTTAAAATGACTTCTATTCGTACTGTTTTAAGTATTGTGGCTACTGAAGATTTGCATTTAGAGCAGCTTGATGTTAAAACAACCTTTCTTCATGGTGATTTGGATGAAGAAATATATATGGTTCAGCCACAAGGATTTGAGGTCAAGGGTAAGGAGAATTTGGTGTGCAGATTGCAGAAAAGTTTATATGGCTTGAAGCAAGCACCTCGGCAATGGTATATTAAATTTGACACTTTTATGAATGGGCATGGATATAGTCGGTGTGATTCTGACCATTATGTTTATTTTAAGAGGTTGGATGATGACAGCTACATTATTTTATGTTTATATGTTGATGATATGCTTGTAGCTGGGTCTAACATGGATCACATTAAGGGGTTGAAACAACAGTTAGCAAAATCTTTTGCTATGAAGGATTTGGGGGCAGAAAAACAAATCCTTGGTATGAAAATTTGTAGAGATAGGAAAAATAGGAAATTATCTCTATCTCAAGCTGATTATATTGAGAAGGTGTTGCAATGTTTCTCTATGGAAAATGCCAAAGCTGTCAGCACACCTTTGCCTGGTCATTTGAAATTGACTAAGGATATGTGTCCCAAGACACCAGCAGAAGAGACTAAAATGTCTAAGGTACCTTATGCTTCAGCTGTAGGGAGCTTAATGTATGCTATGGTATGTACTAGGCCAGATATTGCACACGCAGTGGGAGTCGTTAGCCGTTATATGAGTAACCCTGGTATTGAGCATTGGAATGCAGTCAAATGGATTCTGAGATATTTGAGAGGCACATCCAATAAGTGTTTACACTTTGGGGGTTCTACTACTATTGTACAAGGCTATGTTGACTCAGATTTGGCAGGAGATATAGATAGCAGGCGGAGTACTACAGGTTATATATTTACTGTTGGTGGGACAGCAGTGAGTTGTATTTCTCGACTACAAAAGGTGGTTGCTTTATCCACTACAGAGGCAGAGTATGTTGCTGCTACAGAGGCAGCCAAGGAGATGATATGGCTTCAATTCTTCATGGAAGAATTGGGACATCCACAAAAGGATAATTTTCTACATACAGATAGCCAAAGTGCCATTCATCTTGCAAAGAATTCTGCTTTGCACTCAAAGACAAAACACATACAGTTGCGGTACCATTTCATTCGATCAGTTTTGGATGATGGACAGTTAAGGCTGGAAAAGATTCATACTGATGATAATCCAGCAGATATGTTTACAAAGGTAGTAACAAGGGAGAAGTTGAACTCATGTTCAGCTTTAGTTGGTCTTCTAGACTGAACAAAATAAAGGAACAACTGAGTCCAAGGTGGTTCAATCCAGTGGGAGCCTCATGTGGGTAGCGGTATTGCTACAGGATTAGTCTCCAAGTGGGAAGTTTTTTTAGTATAGTGTGGATACTGATCAGTCACCAAGTGGGAGATTGTTAGCTTGTGGTGACTAATCAGGAAAGTACTATCCAGGAAAGTACTGTACACTTTTCCTCCCGACCTCGCCGGGGTTCGAGGCCGGGCCGGGCCCCGAGCGGAGGTTTGGGGGCGGCAGCCCCCAAGAGCAGGGGTTCGGGGGCATAGCCCCCGAGGAAATTTTTTTTTTGAGGCCGACTACTTTTTTTCAGTTTTTTGGGCCGACTACT
Source organism: Chamaecyparis obtusa (assembly GCA_027943335.1). NCBI lineage: Eukaryota > Viridiplantae > Streptophyta > Pinopsida > Cupressales > Cupressaceae > Chamaecyparis > Chamaecyparis obtusa. The sequence goes on from BSBK01009968.1 coordinate 257,369, forward strand.
TATAACTCATTCTAACCCTAAAGCGGGAAAATTTTGTATAATATGGCTTAGGGTTAGGGATTTTCATAATGTATGATTTTAGTACTTGCGACAGAATTGGGCTGTAAGGGATTACGGATTGTAATCAGGTTGTAATCATTGGATAATAATAATATTGGACTCGCTGTTGGTGGATGTAGCCCAGGGATTGGGTGAACCACGTTAAATTTGTGTGTCTTGTGTTCTATTCTGTGTGGTTTATTATTTTCTGATATTAGTTATATTTGCACATAATTGTTATTTCTGCCTTGTTAATCCTAACACCACTTGTCTCTGCAGCCCTGAACCTAGAACAACTAGTTTCCAATTTATTAGGTATGTAACCGGCGTAAACATCAATGTCTTCCTTAAGAGAATCATAACATTATTTACTAACCATACTCACATTAATATGAGGGGCAACTACTATTTGCTGAATATATTCTTCACTCACATTTTGTGTTGAAACACCATTTGAAACATGGTTAGTAGAATTAGTAGGCATGTAAACACCTTGACAGTGATCTTCACTTCTTGTTCCACACCCATCTAAAACATTTGATATATTATGACAATGCTACTTAGTATATGGAAGACCCCTTGGGATGATTCCATACAACAAATTATTTTCAATATCTACTATTGTCATAAATGCATGATGTAGATTTTCAATCTTTTTATCTCTTAACTATTATACACTAAGTTTGCACCCTTGTTTCAAGCTCTCGTAGTCTTGATAACCTAGTATAACATGGGAATCATCTCTAGGTTGTGGGACCTATGCTAACTAAGATGAGACCTCTAGGTTCTAGGCTGGTTCCTCTTGGATAATCACCTTAATTTGCTTCTTGACAGGAAAAGTAAACTTTTGAGGGAAAGGGATAGAAGGAATGCTTGGAAAGGGAAATAACTGAAAGCAAACTACCTACTAGGTGATACACCAAAATTAGGGTATGAATTGTAGCATAGAGGGATAGAATCAATGAAAGGCTTAGGTCTAGTAGGTCACAACTTACTGAATAGGCCTGCATAAGTGTTTCATAGGAGGGCCTAAACATAAGACATAACCTATGACCTGCAAGAAGACATTCACTTCTGCAACTTGGTGTAAGATTGAGACAAGACTATTAGGGGGCTGAAGTATACCCACAAAAACATCTAAATGAGATCAAACACAATAACACATGCAATTACAGAAAGTAAGAGGGATCAGGAACCCTAAGTTGTCATTGAAAACATGCATAGACTTCAATTCATTAAGAGATGATCCAAACAATGAAAGGATAGGGACAGAGAGAATGCCACAAATACCTTAAAGTTTCCTGAATAATCAATGGGAGATTACAAAGAGTAGAAGACCAGAGGGTAGAGAAGATACTGTAGATAGCCTTCTGAGAAAGGATGACCTTCTTTCAAAAGTGGACTCTCTCCTTTACAAAATGTGAACTCTCCGAGCTCAAAAGCTCTGAAAATATAATATATACCAACTCAACTGCACGCAGGCAGCAGTCAAAAACCTAACTAGGGTCACATAATTTTACAATACAATAATCGAACCCTAGTTGTACTGATGAGCCATCATCAAATTTTGAGAATGTTTGGCTGATCAGAGCATATCCCTCTTTGCGTGTTGATCCTGTTGTACTGAACTCACCTGCAGACACAACAACCTCAACTCATCTACCCACCTACAACTCCACTAAGCCATGAAGGCTCACAATCTAATCTTATTTCCCTGGGTAACAGTACCATTCAAAAGGTGGTGCCAACTCTTTCTAGCACCTCCTGTCGTGAAAACGTGGCAAAAGATCCTGCAGACGCCAGCCAACAGTCACTTCTATCATCTTCACAACCACAACCATCCTGAGAATTTAATTCCTGAGCTACCCAATGTCGTGCATGGCCGAAAGAGCAGAAAAATAGAAAATGAGCATGTCAAAAAAGACTGACACCTCAGAAGTCAAAAGAACTTGGACCTCGCATAAGACGGTGGTCGCATGATCACAAGGGCAAGGAATATTCCTTGTGAACATGCGACCACCATAGATCTTACTTCCCCGCCACCTCACTTAAGATACTCGGCCCCATTGACACATCTCCACTTGTTCAATTCAATAGCCAATGAGGAGGGAGCACATCAGCACCTCTGACAAACACAGACCCACGACCCTAAGAACACCATCAAACGGCTGTCGCATGACCTTATAACTCTGACAGATCCCTTCAGATCATCAGATAGTTGTAGATCTTCCTTTTAAGAACTTTGGACCCACCCAAGACTAGATTCGAATCTAACGGTGGGCGTATGATCTGATAGCCCCTGAAGATTCCATCAGATTATCAAACAGCCGTAGATCTTCATACCTTGCTGACATCCCTGCAAACCTTCTGACAACAGTCCCACTGACACATCCCAGTCATCACCTTGCCGGCCAATTGGAAGCTGCCAAATCAGAATACGTGGCATCGGATCCACACAAGGTTTGAAGCACTGCACACTTGGAAGAATCAACGGTTGTCGTAAGATCGCAAGCCTCTTATAAACCCTTTGTGAACTTACGACAACCGTTGATCTTGCTGGACTGGGACCCCACAAATCTGAGATCACCGAGTCAATTTAGCAATTATGCGACTGAAGAAAATATAACTGCTTCGCTGGGTCGCTAACCGTTGAGGACTTAACCATGAAACACTAGGCTATTACGTGAACAAGGCATTCACTGAATCACCGAAAGAAAAAGGTAACCACCGACTGACTTAGAGAATTGGCGACCAACCACTAGGATTAAAGAGCACACGCTAAATTTAGGAACTTAAGTGGCCAATAAAGTAACAGCCAAATAGAATGAAGGCTAGGGTTTTCAAGGTTATTTGGCACAATGGCTACTTTTACGAATGTTTTGACCTGCAGACCAGAGGGGGTTAAAGGTTTATAGAGACCAGAGGATAGGAGATGAAGCCATGAAATTTCTTGAGGTGCCTGGTAGGATAAAATGCAGACCAGGGATGGAGTTTAGCCAAATTTGCATGGAACAGGGAAAATTGGGTAACATTAACAAGTAACTCATCTTTTTGCCAAATGCCCCTAAATAAACAACCAAACATACAACATCATTTGGTCTTAACTCCATTGGGATTTGACCCAAGAATTTTGCAAATTTGAAATTTAAAGGAGGAACCAACTCACAATTCTTTATTTGTATCTCCATGAAATTCTTTATCACTACAACCAGATTAACCTTTTCACCAAACTGCTCCATAAAAGATGATCTTAACTCTTCCCATGAAGGTATAGAACATTCCAACAAGAAAGAGAACCAACACCTTGCATCCTCTGCCAAAGATTGGATAAACAACCTCATAATGTTGTCCTCATATTCAATATCAAAATCCTCCATCAAGTTCATGAACTTTCTACAATGCTTTTCAGCATTCTCCTCTTTGCCACCATTGAATCTTGGTAATTTCTCTAGGATTTCAGATGGAAAAGAATCTGGGTAACAACAAATGTCTTCAAAATTCAGAGCTGGATATAACTTAATGCTGAAACTCTGTCTGCAATACTACTATAACATCTTATTAGACATGGTTGCACTTAAACATACACAAGGCTGGAAATAGTCAAAGTAAATTTCCACATGCCTTCATAAACATTTCAATTTGACCATATAGAGCTTGATCAAACTTCTCAGACAATTTGCATAATACAGTAAAACTATGAAAGCTGAAGCTAAAAGCAACATAGTATGCAAACAACATTCCATTATTTTTCCCTCTTAACTAGTGTTGATGTCACTTCCTAGGGAAACCATTTTAACAACTAATTTTCATGGATTGAAAATTATCCAATGAAGAAAAGAAAACCTGGCACCAAATGTAGTAGTTGCAAAGTGCTAAATCTGAATTTACTTTCACACTTTCCACTAAGTCTTTTGCAGAGTTGCCATCTCCTTTTGGAGGATAGAAAACTTGAAACCGCTGAGATAGTAATCCCAACTCAAATTCTCTTCACACTTTGCATCTAAACATTCTGATTTTCATGTCGGGGGAGCACTGCATGTTCATTAATTTTTTCATCGGTGCACATTCCTTGAAAACTTAGAAACTCACCCTATTGTTCATTGGGATGTTGCTTCACTTCAAGATCTTGTGACTTCTTTTCTCATCTTTCATTTATTTGAAATAAACTTTTCATTTAGCACTGCTGCAGAAACCAAAGTCGCCACCCAATACAAATTGGGGAATATTTTTATGACAATTTGCAAGGACAAACCCTTTGCTAAATCACCTTCACAAGATAAAACTAACTCTTCACAAGATATGAATTGCTGGACAAAATATCTCAGACACAAAACAATATCCTTCAAACCCCATACCATGAAATATAATTTCTCAACTCTATGCAAATCTAGATAGGCTTAACTGGGCTGAAATATAAGAAGGCAAGGAGCCAAGCTCAACTGAAACCTTATTAACTATGTATTTAATACTCACTCCCTATCAGAGTCACCAATCTGTTAGCACTTTGTCATGTAGAATCACTATATAGCTATTACGCTTGACTCTTAGACTTCCTGATTCCAGATTCTTACAGGGAAAAGACTAATTAACAAGGATCTAATCCTTCTACACTTCGGGTTCCATAGACCCAGGTGGGTGCACCTATCTTAAGGATCACTATACTTACAGTAACACTTAACAGTGGATTAAGGACACTTGTCCTTCTTCTTTTTAGAGATTAAACTCAAGGAAGGATAACCTATTGATTCTCTCTTCAAGGAATCACTAAAATGAATTGTACTTCTTGAATACAATTAGACATGGATGTTCATAATAATAGGAAAGTAAAATTGAAAAGATTTTAAAGATTGATGATGAAAACTGCAAGGCAAGCAAGGACCAGTGCCTACTCCTTGGGCAAAGAGTCAATGAAAATATAAATCCATAGAAACAAATCAAGGAAAAACTATATAATGCCTTAAAAACTACATGTAGCTCAGATTGAATGCCTTACAAACTATCTTATCATTCCCATACTACTGTATCAAATCCTCACACTAATGCTTAACCCTCTGAAACCACTTATGAAACTTAGTTCTCTCCTTGAAAGAAACTCATAAATAGCTAGACAATTACCTTGTAATCGGTATGTTTAGGATGCCTCACAAACTAAACATACAAGAGCTATACATAGAAATGTAAAGAGACAACAACAATATGGAATAGAAAATTGTACTGTATTTCATTAATATGTTCTGCTTCAATACATCCAAACCTAAAGCTTCAAAACTAGATAAAAATATGAAGTCTGCTATGTAGCTGTAAATTCACCATCCTCATTACAATGGAGAAAAACCAGATATAGGAGAATGGAGAAAACCATCTCAGTCACTGACACCTGTCTGTCCTAAAAAACATTTGCAACTACTTCCATCTTTACATTCATTTTTCCCTCCAAATTTGCATCCTCTTTCATTTGGTCATCTGCAACAGCAATTTACCTTTGGAACAAGATTTGATCCAAAATCAAAACCTCCTACTGCTCTTTCTTGCTTCTCTAAAATTTAAAATAAACACCTCCATCAGATTCCTCATTCTGAAACCTTTCCGATGATATATGATATGCCTATGTTCTGATAAAAATCAAACCTCTAGGCATTAAATCAATGAGCAGGCCCTGCCATTTAAATTTCAGATTTAATTCAAATGTTCAAACTATATAATATTTGAAATCCTTTGAAATCATCATTTTTTGGCTCTTTTTATATTATTTCCTGCAAATTTCTCTTAGAAGGTACCAAAATGTGCCAAGTGTCACCTACTGATTCGTTGATCCAGAATGGGCTCCTAACTCACCTTTAACTCCTGCTCATCTGGAGACTTGGAGACTAAGTAGTCTCTTAGTCTCTGAAGCTTTTTCTTGACCTTGAGTCTATCTGGAGACTTGGAGACTAACACTAGTCTCTAAGTCTCTGAAGCTTTTTCTTGACCTTGAGTCTATCTGGAGACTTGGAGGCTAACACTAGTCTCTAAGTCTCTAAAGCTTTTCGCTAACCATGGGTTCAATCTAGAGACTTGGAGACTAACACTAGTCTCTGAGTCTCTGGATTTTCATCACTTGACTGCTAGCATTAGGAGATCTCGAGACTATGCTAGTCTCTAGGTCTCTGAACAGTTCTTGCTAACTGCCAAACATTGGGAGATCTCACGACTACAAGTCTCTAAATCTCTGGATTTCTCTCTCTAATTGCCAAACTTCATGTGACTTTGCGAGTAACCACATCTCTAGATCTTTGAATTTCTTCCTAACCACCGGTTATGTCTCGTGACTTCTTGACAATCTGCCACGTCTCCTCCATGCGTCCATCAGCGCTCGTCTGCAAAAATTCTTCTGTTTGGGCTCGCTAGCATGGAAACCAAGGTGAACATCCCTGCGCACGTGGATAGAGCCTCCACTTCCACTCCATATTTTATTAGTGAGTGTCACTGCATATAAACACTCAAAATCCCCAATCTGAGATCAATGTGGGATAATTGATTCTGAGAGTTTTAAACACTTAATCATATTTGACGCCAAAATTGGGGGTCCCACCATGCACTGTACTCCTCCAGTCAAGGAGCTCGCCAAGAGCCTCTTGGCTCTTTACTTATTACCTGATGTGACTGCTAGAGTATTTAAACATTTCAAAAAACTAACTTTAGCTACATGTGGGATAACTGATTTTGGCCTTTTAAGCCCATGTATGCTTCCATCTTTCAACTGGATACACACTGGCTACCTCAACTTGATGCATGAGCCTCCTGGTTGTTTCTTTGCATGAGATCCTATTTAAATAAACTTATTAAATCTGCAGCAACCCATTGTAATTTATGCAAGGCACTAAAGTTGTTCACACATCCTGTGGAATGTGCAAATTTCTCCCTTGCGTTATCCTTACTTCACATGCCATTCCATTTGCGCAAGGCATTCCTGGTCCCCCATGTGCTTGGCTACTTACATGATCACCTACGTGAGCCTCCTTTCATTCACATGTTCCATTATATTTGGCGTTGGCATTCACATCTTAGAATGCGAGAAGCCCCATTCATCTTCTTAATGGATTAAAACTCCACTTACAGGCCCTACACATGCGTCTACACATTGCCTATTTCTCCTTTGTGTTTTTCTTACTCACGCATCACTAAACAACAACTTCTTTACTTATTACATAAGCTCATTTCCTATCTTTGCCTGGTGCATGGGTCCCTACACCATTAGCTTTCAAAATTCAGGCAAATTAGTGGCATGCCCATAGCCTGCCTTCATCTTATTGCTTGCGTGAGGCTCCTCCATTACATTACATGAGCATCCCTTTGGTAATAGCTGCTCTTTTTATATTGCGTGAGGCCTCCACTCAATCTCTACTGGTTCTTCATGGATTTGTGTAGTCAAGCATACTACATCACTCACAAGATTTTCATTTCCTTTGCACATTCGAAACTGTCATTAAGAATTTCCTTCGTATGATATTTGTACGAGAATCCCAGATCAATCAATTTCTTGGAAGAAATTGATACAACTACTATCTTCCACTGATCTTCTTTCTCCTTGTTCTTAAAAGCCAATGAGACTTGTGGATATCATTTGTGAAAGAAGGAGAGAATGTGAGAAATAGTCACAAGATCTGAATAGCACAAATAATGACCTGTTGTAGTTGGGAGCTCCATCAGATAAATATGGGCGCTGCATACATCTTCCACATGGACCAATGGCATTGATCCTATCAAATCCTTACTCAAAACCATTACTTCATAGAGTAATCTATTTCATTGATGAAACACTCCCAGGAATTGTGGGTGTGGGCAAGTGTTGATTCATGCACCATACTCATTTTGTGCAAGTATTGTGACTGAGTCTTTAATGGCTTGGCTCTAGTATTACAGGAGGAAACTTGTTTTGCAACATCTTCCCAGTCATTTCCTTTGAGCTTTTCTCGATTCCTAAGAAACCATTTGAATTCATATGCATCTAGAAGAGTACTAATAGCTCCTTCACTTCAAAGCACTAGTCCTTATTAATGTGCCATGCCTGCAAATTAGTGTGTGAATCTCCATTTAAACATGCCCCTTCAAAGAGTACTATGCACTATGCACAACGACTTTCACTTCTAGCCTTAGCACAAGGATTGACCCAAAATAGTGACATTTATTTAATCTATTTGCTGAGTGTGCATATCACTTGAGACAAGTGCAAACACCATAGAATAAAGCTTGCATACCGGGAACAATATGCAATCTTTTAAAGATAAGTACCCTCAACATATCAAGATGGAGTCGCTCGAAGACCAAAAACCATGACACAATTATAAAAAAGACACATAATTTAACTTTTCACACCTTAGGAAAACTACCAGATAATCACTAATTGGCACCCGAAAGCAGCCTCAAAAACTGACAAAAAGGCCTGACATGAGAGTGCCATCAAGAAGATAAGATCACTTCCAACATTATAATACTCCGGTCAAAGGAAAAATTCCCAGAAGATTGGAGCCCAAAGTTGTTAATGGTTGAACAGGGCCAGTAGGAAACTAAATCTATCAACACTTGCAAAAAATTCACAAATTGCTTCTCGAACCGTCTTTAAAAACTGACCGACTGAAACTTTCATAAACTGACAACTTGGGCATTGATTCACCCCCATACAAGGAACATAAATTCATCATTTTCATGATCCAAAGATCATTTGGCCGATTACAATAAAATGCCAAAGTCAGTCTGTTAGACATATTCAGAATTTAAAATAGTGAAATAAGCAGAAATTGGTTTTGGAGTTGGCTTGGAAAAGTGATCAAATGGATTGGTAGAGACTTGAAAATCATTAGACACTTAGTCCTCCAGGTCTACAGTATGAAAAAACACTCAATTATGTCAGACCTTGCATAGGGTGGAAACTGGGATACATCAAAGTAGGCTACTTAGAATTCTGAACAATGCACACTCAGAGAATTTTAATAATCTGTGAACGGAATGCAACTGGAAAATAGGTCAAACGGGCACACAAAGATATAAGAATTGGCAAGATGACTCTCTCTTATGCCTACAACATGATGCCACAACTGACATTTTATGACCAATCGTAGGGAAAAAAACACACACCCCCAAAGTGGACCATTTAATGAAATTCTGGAAACACAGAATGCAGATTTTAAGAAACACCTTAAAATGACCACTTCAAAAAACATGCCGAAACTGAAACCCATGACCTAAAACCTATTACAAACATCAAATGATAGGTGATGAACACCCTATCCAAGTGAATTCTCATGAAAATCAATAAGCCCTTTTATTAGTGCACCCAAACTAAGCACCTTTTAATGATTTCCAGAGCACAAATCTGACACAGACAATTTTCAAAATATGGAGTCAAAACATACTCAGATTTTTGAGCTCCAACAGGGTGCATGGTGAGAAAGAAATGGAGAATGTGGTAGAGGAAGAAGATAGCAATTAAAAATGCATAGATATAGGCATAAAGGCCATAGGGAGAAGATTAGGTACAAATATAGGTACCATAGGGGTAGGAAGAGGGAGGCCACAAGACAAAACCATGGTCAAAACTGACTAAAACATGGATGATGACTCAAGAGGTGCATGACTGGGTGCAGGTTGATCGAGACTTGATGTATTGTGCCAATGATGAGGCTAGGGTTTGATCAACAAGCCTAAAGTTGGAGAGGTACATCGCTAGGGCCAATAGATATATCCTGCAGGAGTAGTTGGTATTGGTTTAGAGGGAGAGGGATGTAGAAAGGGTGCAAACTAAAAACCTATAGATAGCAATTAAGACAACTCAATGAGATAGAGATGCATGCATAAAGCTAAGGAAGAGTGACTGTATGGAGGGAGAGGTGGGGAGGACTAGATAGTTGAAGGGGATGAGGAGTTGAATGCAACAAGGAGAGATGCAAAAAGATAGAGGGCCAAGATACAAGGCTTATAAGAATATTTGAGGCAGGCCCAAGATTAGGTGGTGCGATATTAGGGTGAGAGGGTTCTTGTATGTCAAATGTTGACATTGCTAGGGTTGTCTTAGATGCATATAGATGCTACGGAGGCCTAGAGGCTGGCTCATAGGTGAGGGTGGGAGGCCAAGTATTATAGGAATTTTTATTACTAGGCATCACTAAAGGATTTGAGAGATCCATTACTTTCACAAAGGATATAGTTTGGGAGAGTTGCATCTGCATCTACAACATTAGGGGCATCAATGGGCATGAGGGCACCACAAGCACTAAGGGGGATAGAGGATAGGGACCTACCGATTTAGGTAGGGGGAGTGTGGGCTAGAGTCTCAAATGAGAGACTCATCTTTTTGATACCAATGTACTACATCCCACATTTTTTATATGTATACATGAGATGATTTTGGGTGGCCTATATGCATCTATACCTATTCATAATGGAATATGGACTGTTTAGTATGGACTTTGATGGAATTTTGATTATGGATATGTGATTATGATAATGATGATGCATTACGATATGATGTTATATGATTCTATATGGATAGATGCATATATAATATATTTCTATGGATGATCTTATATGTATTATGATGTGATTATGATGCACTGACATTTATGATGCAGGATTGATTTATAGATATGCGTGATATACTAAAATATTGGTGTTGCAGGTGGATATGTGTATGGATGTATGATGTTATATGTATGCCTAACTATGTGATGCATGATGGGATGCAATGTATTGTTAAGTATATGTATTGATGATGTATCATATACATATAATTTATGATCATGACGATGGATGTATGTAAAACTAACTAGTGATGGTAATGTAAGAAAATGAACTTAAATGATAAATGCAATAAACCTAAATGATATGCAATGAATGTAAACAATTAATGATGATGATAATGCAATATACCTAAATGATAAATGATAAATACAATAAACCTTAAATGATAAATGATAAATGCAATGACCCTAAATGATAAAAGAAATGCACCTAAATGGTAATGAATGTAAATGCAGCCTAAATGATAAAATAATAATAATGATAGCACAACAAAAATGAGAATTATAAACAAAAATGGTAATGAAAGGTGGTTATAATGATATGATAACATAATGTAAATGTAAGTGAAAGGTAAATATACATGCGAAATGATAATGAAAGTGAAATGAACTAAAATGCAACACATATGATATACACATTGAATGAACCTAAATGTCCTCCTAGTTATTAGGAGTGGCACGATTGTAGTGGTTAAATAGTTGTAGCCTTTATTTTCCATAAATTCTCACAACCTTTCCTAAAACAGTTGTTGTTGAACAAGAAGATAATGTAGTTTTTACTGTTCAAGCATTTTATGTGAAGATCAAGTTTAGCTATCTCTATTATTAACTTGAATGGATGATGTTAGTATGAATGTGTAGTGTTTGAGATTGTAGTTAATCATTAAGGAAACTCATCTAAGGAGACCCACTTGGTGAGGACTCTATCTATTTGCTTTTTTTATATTTTCTTTTTAGTTATTTTCATTTTGTTACCAATTGTTTTAGCAATTTCTTGTTCCTAAACCCATAGAAATTACAACTTTGTGTCTGTTCTTGTAGCCAAGGCAAAGAAAAATGTTGGAGTAAGTGGTCTTTTTCCATTTTACTCGACTTAAGTTTACTTTGGTGAACTTATTTAATAGGTTAAATGGATATTGTTGAGTCCAATTTGGACTCTAACTCATCCTATGATATGGTTGTGTCGACAACCATATCCTATGATATGGTTTTGGAATCTAAGTCTTCTAGAGGATATTGTTGAGTTCTATCAAAACTCTACCTCTCTCCTTGCCTATATAAATAGGCCACCTTGTTTGTATTTTTCATATTGCATATTGGAGATACAGAAATGTCTATTGATGCTATTATGCCTCTAAGAATTCACATGAGGCTTCTCTAGTATTGTTAATTTAGCCATTTTATTTCTAGTTTTTGTTCTAACTCTTTAATTCGATTATGATTTAAATCTATTTTGTCAAATTTTAACATGGCATCAAAACATGTTTTGGATGATTAGATTATTTGTAGAGATCTTGTAAAATCTTTTTGTTTTTTCTCTTACATTTTTCACAATCTAGAGAACTAGAAAAGGTTTATGAAGATCCAGTAATGCTTGTTTAGCATATATGTTTTTTTTTATAATTTGGGTGATTACAACATTCTAGAAGCATTTTTGGTTGTTATGTTGTGTGTGAGAGGCTCAACCCCCCCTATTTACATAAAAATTTCATGTATATCTACCACTAGAGACTTTGCATGCCATTTTTTCCTTGTTGGAGGCTTTTTTTTACACTGGAGCCACATTTTTTGTAAGTGATAAAGAAAAACACTTTTTGGGTTCTCTTCATCACATCAAATAAACTATTTGGGTATCAGTTACTTTTTGTGTATAGACAATAAAACATGAGAAGATCATGTTAGAATGCTTAAGCTAAACCCCTCACCATTGCAGTTTTCAATTTTGCATATGATCTTCAAACGACTCATTCTCAGTCATACAGAGGTATTTTTTAGTGCATTTTTTTAAAAAGGGTTATAATTTCATGATCTTTGTAGTGGTGTAATCATTTTTTTCTCAAAAATTCCTATTTTTCTAAAAACTTAGTTTTCTTGGCAGATCTATAGGGCAATCCTCTTTTTTAAAACTTCAAACCATTATAAATTTTACATATGATCTTAGATCGAGGTCATTCTTTTTTGGAAAGTGGATATATTTTTTAGCACAATACATTAGTGTTGGCTTGTTTTTCTTATTTTGAGGTTTTATTTTTACCTTTAGTATTTGGGTCCATTTCGTGGACATTATAGAACTCTGAAAAATTACTCCCACATTATATAAAGTGCCAACATTGTAATATCTAGGAGGGGTGATTTATGATCTAGTAGAAGGGGGGGGGGTGGTCTTGTGTGCTCTCTTTTATTTTTTCTTTCTCTCTTTTCCACTCAAAAATCTTACATTCTGCATCAAAATGGATCAAACTACAATTCCAATATTCACACCCTATTATTACTATGAGTGGAAGTAAAAAATGACAATCTATTTTAAGAAGTTGGGGTTGTTTAGAGTAACTATGGGTCTTAAAATTGAACCATCACTACTTGCAAAAAAAACAAAGTGGTTTAACAACTGTGATGAAGCTTATGGTACTCTATGCATGTTTGCATCTCCTATTCTTCTTTTTCTTGTTGAATATTCTACAACTCCAAATGATATATGGACAACTTTAGAAGGTTTGTTCAGTAAATAAGATGAATTAAGGGGATGAAAATTGGATAATTAGCTAATAGGGTTGAATCCATGTCATTTCAATACAATTTAGGACTTCTTTACAAAACTAAAGGTTGTAAGATTGCAATTGAAGGTGTGCAGGATAAACAAGAAAGATTCATAATTGATTCTAAGCATTCTTTCCAAACTTGGTCCAAACAATTTAATTTTTGTTTCTACATGATACACCATGAAAAGTGTCTTAGGAACTAGCTATAAAATACCTTCTCTTGATGATTTTGTAAATAAAATCACAAAAGAAAAAGATAAGTTTATTCAAATGGGTACAATAAAGCCCTCTAAATATCATGACTTGGTTGCAAATCAAGATACAAAAGATAAAAAATGGTCTTCTAGACAAGAAAAGAAACAAAAGAACGAAGGAGAAAAGAAGAAAGCATAGAAACTACTTGCCCCAAAAGTAGTTAATGATGCATCTTCTTCAAGAGGTGATAAAACCAAGAAGGAGAAAACTATGTGTTCTTATTATAAGAAACTTGATCACGATGAACATAAATTTTTGAAGAAGCAAATTGATCACTTGTCTCATCTTCTAGAAAAGAACAACATCAAGGTGCTTGATTCTATCAGATCAAACTCATCTCAGGAATCTTCAAAGGACATAAGTAAAGGGAAAGGAAAGGGCAAGGCCCTAGTTTTTATTGCTTCAAAGCTTGATTCCTGGATTATTGACTCGGGTGCTTCACACCACATGACTTTATCAAAAAGTAGTTTTTACTCCTTAGAGTCATGTTCTATGCCATCTATTCTTTTGGGCGATGATACTCCTATTGAAGTGAATGGGAGAGGGTCTATTGATGTGATAAAAGGAACATTTCATGATGTATTTTGTGTTCCATCTTTCTCAACTAATCTCCTATCTATTTATTAGATCACTCACATAAGCTTTGGAAAGTGAGTTGAGCTCATTACAGATATGATGGTAATCAGTGACATGCACAATGGGTCTACAATTGCAGTGGGAAAGGTAGATCATCAATCTAGATTGTATCACTTTTCACACTTTATTCCCGATCTCCTTCACTTTTATTATTCACTCAATTAGATGAGGTAAGTCATTTGTGGCATCAATGCTTTGGTCACTTGAACTACTACTACTTGCAACAGCTTAGTCAACATGTCATGGTTATAGGGATGCCTTCTATTTGATTTTATAATGGATTTTTTCAAGGATGCATTCTTAGAAAGCATCCTGAAGAAAAAATATGATAAAGGAAAAACATGGAGAGCCACACAACTTTTGGAGCTTGTACACAATGATTTTCCAGCTCCATTTCCACATATTCCTTTTAGCAGAGCCAAATATGTCTTGAAATTCATTAATGATCTTTCCTAGTACACCTTTGTATATTTTCTCAAACAAAAATCTGAAGTTTTTGAGTATTTTCAAGAATTCAAAGATTTTGCAGAGAAACAATAGGGAAAACCATCAAAGTTCTAGGCATTGATAATAGGGGGAATATGTCAACCAAAGGTTTGAGAAGTTTTGTATCACAAAAGACATTGATCTTAAACACTCATTTCCCCACACTCCACAACAAAATGGAGTTGTAGAACTAAATAATTGGTCCTTGAAGGAAATGGCTAATTATATGATTCACTCCAAACCATTGGAACCTTGAAGTATTGGGTAGAGGCCATCAACTGTGCATGTTATATCCTAAATTAGGCTCTTCATCAAGTTGTGAAGGGTGTAACTCCTTTTCAAGCTTGGATTGGATGTAAACCCACTTTCATACACTTTCAAGCGTTTGGATCTCCTCCATGGATTGTGTGAGAAAATAATGTGTCAAAACCTATTATAATTCCTTTGCATAAATTTTTTTCAGCTTTCCATGTTTTTTACCATGCTTATGATGTAAGAAGAGGCAGTGATAGTTGTTTGTAACCAATGTGGAAGCATTCCTCTAAAATCCCAGATACCTCAAGTTGTTGCTTGTCACTATATACACAAATCATTATTGTATTTCTATATCAATGAAATTTTCCTTTGCACATGCTTAGGAAGAATTCAATCTTTCTCACAACCGTATTCAAAAGGTTAGCATTGCTTCTTACACTACTTTTAGGTCGCCTCTTGGTGCTTAGTTTCTTAAATTGCACAATGGAATTCATAACAAAAAAGGTTTTGAATTCCACTAATGATGTTGAAATAGTTGTGAACGAAGCATGTGAAGTTATGAAAGCCCAAAAATACAAATATAATGGTATATTTGTTGGAACATACAATATGCAGAATGATGCTTCTCACTTTTTAGCTTCACTCAAGGCATCAATTTCTCAATGAGCCCACATTCTAGAAAAGAAACATAAGGCTATGGATCAACAAAGAAGGCCTTGCATATTTGTTGGGTATCTAGATAATGTCAAAGGCTACAAGATTCTCCATCCTACCACACCTAATTTTTTCATTAAGAGGAGTGTTTATTTTGAGGAGGATACCTCTAGTTTTTCTTCTACCACTTCTCCATCCTTCATTCCTATGGAGACATTGTGACTGCATGATGATAATTCATCAGAGAATTTTAATCCTCTTGATCCTACCAAGGATTCTTCTTCTACTTCAGATGATGATGATGAGGATCTATCTTCCTCCTCTCTTAGTCATCATTCAGAGGGTGATGATTCTCCTTATTCTCTAGCTATTAGGCCTCTTTTGGCTTGTTAGACATAGGAGTCAATAGGTGATAGGGTTAGTGATCTTTCATATGTGAGAAGAACAAGATCATAGTTTGAGGAAGATCCACATCTCTTCATTGCTACAAATTTTGATCCGTAGTCCTTTTGGGAGGCTTTTTGTGTTCTTGAGTGGGATGTTTTTACATATGCAAGATAAGTTTAGTTCCTTAGAGAGGAACCATACTTGGGATTTAGTTACTGTTCCTAAGGGAATACAAATTTTTCAGTGCAAGTGGATCTATCAAATTTTTTTTGTTGCAAATGACTTAGTTGATAAGCATAAGGCTTTCCTAGTCGCCAAAGGATTCTCCCAAGTTCCTTGGATCAACTACATGAGACTTTTGCGCTAGTTGCCAACATGAATTCCATCTGACTAGTCCTTTCCATTATAGCATCTCACAGATGGGAAGTTCATCAAATGGATGTGAAGAGTTCTTTTCTTCACACTGACCTTTAAGAGGAGATATAAATGGAGTAGCCACAAGGGTTTGTCCATGATCCTTCACTTGTTTCTCACCTTCAAAAGTCCCTTTATTGCCTTAAATAGACCCCTCGATATTGGTATGCCAAGATAGACTCATGTTCCTTCTATCAATTGAGTTCAATTTATCTCACTCTGAGCCGAATATCTATATTTTACAGTAGGATTATACTCTTACCTTCCTTTTTCTCTATGTTGATGACTTATTGATCATAGGGAGTCACTCATCCCACATCAAGGTAGTAAAAACTTCCCTTCATGAATGGTTCTTGATTTATAACTTATTCCTTCTCTACTACTTCTTAGGTATTGAGATCATTTAGTCATGTTGCAGTATCTTCGTTAGACAACCTAGTATGCTCTTGGTATGCTCTCCAAATTTAGCATGGTTGACTATAAGCCTACCCTGACTACATTTCTTTTAGGAGTCAAACATGAGGCTTCTTGTTCTTCACCCTTGTTGAGTGATACCTTGTATCATCAATTGGTTGTAAGCCTCATATATCTAACTCACATGAGGCCTGATATTTTATATGTTGTGGCCATGGTATCAAAGTTCATGTAGGATCCACATGAGATGCATTGGAAAGAAGCTACTTGAGATTCTTCATTATATCTAGGGTACTCATTGTTATGGGATTCATTATGCAACAAATGTGGATATTGACTTAGTGAGATACATAGATTCAAACTAGGTCAGAGATTATCAAAACCACAAGTTTACTTCAGGTATTGCTTCTCTCTTGGTTCAGGTCTAGTTTCTTGGTTGAGAAAGAAGCAATCTTCTATTTCTCTTTCATCCATTGAGGCTGAGTATCGAGGTGTAGTTTGTATAGCTACTAATGCCATTTGGCTTCAGAACATCCTCACTAAGTTTGACATTCCTTTCCAAAAGACAACACTCATCTTTTATGAAAATTAGAGTTGGACATTTAGATTTAACACAATCCGGTCCATCCTCAACGAATGAAGAACATTGAGATTCACATGCACTACATTTGAGAGTTTATTCTTGAGCAGGTCCTTGATCTTTAGTACTGTCAGACATCAGATTAGACTGCAAACATCTTCACCAAACCCTTCACTAAGAGGAAGTTTATCCACTTACGTTCTTTTCTTGGGGTGTGATAGGTGTCCTTCTATTGGATCCTTTTAGTTCCTTAGTTGTCTCTTTTTTGGAGAGGAGTTTTATCCCAATAGGTTTTCTCCTTTTCTCCAGTTATGGGAGATTGCATTGTAGTTGTACATGGTTACCTAACATGGATCATTTTTTGGGACCCATATCACATGTCTACTACATTATTGTACTTCTTAAGTTGTACTTAAGGGGGTGTTGGATTAAATGGTCTTTTTCCATTTTACTCTTGACTTAAGTTTACTTAGGTGAACTTATTTAATAGATTAGATAGATATTGTTGAGTCCAATTTGGAATCTAACTCATCCTATGATATGGTTGTGTCCTATTTGGACTTTAGATATTCTACACAAGTGTAGTGGGAGAATTTTCATCAATGGGTTGAGTCATTGAGGTACTAGGTTGCAAATTTGGGTAGTAATAATATGATTGGGAAATAGGCACAACACTTGGGCTGACCTCAATTGAAAGAGGAGAAGCTTGGAAGTTTGGGAAGATAGGCATGGTAGGTCTAGGAAGAAGTTGACGTTCATCTATAAGGCTATTCTCTGCTCTTACAATAATGAAATATGCATTTGGTAAAGTATGTGCACCCATAGATTGGATCATTACTGAGATGTTGGGGTTGAAAGATTTAAAGTAGAAAATATGACATATCATTTGGGGGATGTCTGACAATAGGGATTCTATGCTAAGTCTTGTTAAACCTCATATTGAAGTCTATAATGGCTTCTTATGGAGCTATCTTGATATTGATCAAGTGTTGGAGAAATGAGGATCTATCTCCCTTGTCTAAACATCTCTCATAAAAAGGTTTTTCCAACTCATCACAATTACTGATAGTTTTTTTTAGAAGAGAGCAGTACCAATCCCAAGACTTTCCTTTTCAAGATGCTACCAAAAGTCTCAAAGCCATGTTCTTAGATATGAGATATTATGAAGTGTGCAAACCTCTGCTACACCTTGTAGATGCTTTCCAAGAGTCTTGAAGTATTCACCAAAATTTTTTGGTAGATATTTAAGTGCTAAAGTTGGAATTTCCCCCCAGACAGGTGAAAGGGTAGGAGGAACTAGAGGACTTATAGTGTTCCAGGCCACAAAATTCATAGGAGGATTATGTTCCATCTACGGCTGTTGGGCTTGACCCTACACCTAATTCTAGAAATCCTAGGCATGGATGCCTCTATAATGAATCAAAACCAATGGAGGGATAAGTAAATGTGTTTCAGATGTATCTTGAGACTTATTGACTAGTTTGTGGCTCATGCACCTAGTGTATAGTTGTTGGGCTTTACCCTATGCATGGATATCTAGATATAAAGGATCAAAACCAATGCAGGGACAAGTAAATGTGTTCCATATGTAGTTTGAGACCTAATGACTAGTTTGTGAGGCACACACCTACTCAAACTTTACGAAATATCACTACAACATTTGGGGTCAAATTTTGACACCAATTTGCGATGCCACTACAATTTGTGTTTTTTTTTTGCAAGTGCCCCCGACAGTGTCATAATAGCAATGATATCATCGCAGTTGCGACACCCATTTGGTTATAAACAAAAAAAAGAAAAGAAAGTGTCATTTGTAATTTGTGAATTCGAAGAGCTACCGTGAAGATGACACAATACTTTTTCATGTCACGAAGAGGGCATTCCAGTTTAGCGTGCACAAAGAGGCCAGCACCCGCATGTGGGAAGAGGGCTCATTAAATCAATTTCAGTGACATTGTTTACATCTTAACATTGTTAATAGTGGCATTATTTACATCTTAGCATTTGGAATGCTCGATGACCTGTGAGCTTTGAGAGCTAGGGCATCATTGCTATTACCTTCAAGGCATTGTGTGAAGTGTTTGATCTCTCTTTATTTGTTTTGCTATTGATATTCACTATGTGCGTACTCCCCATTTATGATCATTTCATGAGGAAATGTCTTGATGGCTCATGGGCTACAAGCTAGGGCATGATACATTGTTCATGAGCTCACTGTTTAATACTGGCATTGTTTACATCTTTTCATTTGGAATGCTTGATGACTTGTGATCTTTGAGAGCTAGGGCATCATTGCTTTTACCTTCAAGGCATTGTGTGAAGTGTTTGATCTCTCTTTATTTGTTTTGCTATTGATATTCACTATGTGCATACTCCCCGTTTATGATCATTTCACGAGGAAATATCTTGATGGCTCGCAGGCTGCAAGCTAGGGCATGATACATTGTTCATGAGCTCACTGTTTAATACTGACATTGTTTACATCTTTTCATTTGGAATGCTTGATGACCTGCGAGCTTTGAGAGCTAGGGCATCATTTCTATTACCTTCAAGGCATTGTGTGAAGTGTTTGATATCTCTTTATTTGTTTTGCTATTGATATTCACTATGTGGTACTCCCCGTTTATGATCATTTCATGAGGAAATGTCTTGATGGCTCACAGGCTGCAAGCTAGGGCATCGTACATTATTCATGAGCTCACTATTTAATACTGACATTGTTCATGAGCTAATTGTTTAATATCTGGCTAGGCCATGTAAATTGTACCAGGCCAACCCAATCAACCCAACAAAATGTGTCATGTTTATCTTTGTCAAATACACTCGTTCACCATTTTGTTCTTGTTCTTCACACAAATATTGCATCAAAAGTAATTGTAAACAATGATTCAAAGAAAAAAGAAACAACTACAATAGATCAGACCCCAAAAGAATATAGTCAACTACAATAGCTCATAGTCTCAATAAAATAAATAGTGTATAAAACAATATATGGGGTACAACAGCAGCAAGCATGCAATGACAATAATAACATTGCATGATAAAATTCAATACTCTTAGTTTTTATTCAAATCTATTGGAAACTCCTATCAACTCATTGTCCAATAGTTAAACTAACCTATGACTTCAAAGGAGGAATTATGAAATATAGTTGTAGGTAGTTATCTCTTCTATAATGAAAATGGTACCAGGCCAACCCAATCAGCCCAACAAAATGTGTCATGCTTATCTTTGTCAAATACACTCGTTCACCATTTTGTTCTTGTTCTTTACACAAATATTGTATCAAAAGTAATTGTAAACAATGATTTAAAGAAAAAAGAAACAACTACAATAGATCAAACCCCAAAAGAATATAGTCAACTACAATAGCCCACAGTCTCAATGAAATAAAGTGTATAAAACAATATTTAGTCTTAATAAAATCTTATAAAATAACATATATTGTGTGAAGTGTTTGATCTCTCTTTATTTGTTTTGGTGTTAATATTCACTATGTGGTACACCTCGTTTATGATCATTTCATTAGGAAATATCTTGATGGCTCACGGGTTACAAGTTAGGGCATCATACATTGTTCATGAGATCACTGTTTAATACTGACATTGTTTACATCTTTTCATTTGGAATGCTTGATGACCCACAAGCTTTGAGAGCTAGGGCATCATTTCTATTATCTTCAAGGCATTATGTGAAGTGTTTGATCTCTCTTTATTTGTTTTGTTGTTGATATTTACTATGTGGTACTTTCCATTTATGATCATTTCATGAGGAAATGTCTTCATGGCTTGTGGGCTACAATATAGGGCATCATGCATTATTTATGAGCTCATTGTTTGAGCACCTCATGTCCATATATATATATATACTTCAAAGGAGGAATTATGAGATATAGTTGTAGGTAGTTATCTCTTCTATAATGATGGAGGAGTGAAAGGTAATGATCAATGAGGTTGCTACTATTAGATCACACATTAACACACTTACTGTTTTGAATTTGAGCTCGGGCATCATGCAATATTATTGTTGTCATTGCATGTTTGCTGCTGTTGTGCACCATATATTATTTTATACACTATTTATTTCATTGAGATTGTGAGCTTGGTTTTTCTTTTAGAAGTGTATGGCTTGACTATGCACATGCATAATTGTAGATGAGGATTGGTAATAGGATCCCATTCATTGCTTAGATATTTTTTTATCTAACCCCCATCTCTCTTTTCTTTGCAGGTTTTGGATCACACAGGGGCACACTAGATTCATACCTGGGTAAAAAATTTATCACTTCAGGCAATGTCTGGCACCCTTATTATTTATGTTCATCCTCTTATGTATTCCTGTACTCTTGCATTTTCTTTTGAAAGTTATTTTCCTTGTATAGTATATACAAGTTATTTTTTATATATATACATGTAATCTTTAGATGCAAAAATTTCTTTTCCTTTACATGTATCTTTGCATGAAATGAACACAAATTAAACAAGATCATCTAATAATGAAAACTAGAGTACTATAGTCACTCATCTAGTAATTAGTTCCCCAAACCATTACTAAGGATTGAACATAAGTCTAAGTCCCCAAATGTATTGTTCTATGTGTATAAAACAATAAATGGTGCACAACAACAACAAGCATGCAATGACAGCAATAACATTGTATGATGCCCGAGGTCAAATTCAAAGAAGTAAGTGTATTAATGTATGATCTAATAGCAGCAACCTCATTGATCATTACCTTTCACTCCTCCATCATTAGAGAAGAGATAACTACCTAAAACTAGGGCATCATGAATTGTTTATGAGCTCACTATTTGAGCACCTCATGTTCCTATTTGATTGGCTAGTGCTAAAATAGTGAGCTCATAAATTGCAACACCCATTTGGTTATAAATAAAAAAAAAGAAAAATAAAGTGTCATTTTTAATTTGTGATTTTGAAGAGCTGCCGCGAAGACAACACTGCACTTTTGCATGGCGTGAAGAGGGCATTTGAGTTTGGCGTGCCCGAAGAGGCCAACATTTTGTGGGAAGAGGGCACTGGCACTTGAGGTAGGCATTCAAACTTTGTCTATTTGATCATAAACAGGGAGTACCACATAGTGAATATTAACAACAAAACAAATAAATAGAGAGATCAAACACTTCACACAATATATGTTGCTTATAGCTCACAATCAACTACAATAGCTCACAGTCTCAATGAAATAAATAGTATATAAAACAATAGATATTGCACAACAACAACAAGCATGCAATGACAATAATAACATTGCATGATGCCCAAGCTCAAATTCAAAATAGTAAGTGTATTAATGTATGATTTAATAGTAGCAACCTCATTGATCATTACCTTTCACTCCTCCATCATTATAGAAGAGATAACTACCTAGAACTAGGGCATCATGCATTGTTTATGAGCTCATTGTTTGAGCACCTCATGTTCCTATTTGATTGGTTGGTGCTCAAATAGTGAGCTCATAAATAATGCATGATGCCCTAGCTTACAGCCCACAAGCCATCAAGGCATTTCCTCATGAAATGATCATAAACGTGGAATACCACATAGTGAATATCAACAAAAAAAACAAATAAAGGGAGATCAAACACTTCACACAATGCCTTAAAGGTAATAGAAATGATGCCCTAGCTCTCAAAGTTCGTGGGTCATCGAGCATTCCAAATGAAAAGATATAAACAATGTCAGTATTATACCTAAACAATACCATACCTCAACATCATAACTTATCATTTTCAAGCTTCAGAGAGGCTTCATACCATGCAGCATTTGTAGATTCGTATGCAACACTGAATTAGGCTAGAGGTAAACTACATGTGTCATGTAAACAACATGGTTGAATTCAATCTCTTTTGCACGTTTTCGAGAGTTTTCCCACCAATACAAGCGTAAATAATGCATTGAATGTAATCTATGAACACTGCGTGGTATGAAATCTTGCTGAAGCTTGAAATATATCACTCCTCATGTTATTGTCAAAATCAAACTCAAATATTTCTCAAAACATTTATTCTTGTAGAATTAATATATCCTTATCTCAATAATAAAACAATCTTTCATAATAGATTTTGAATCACATTAACATACACCCATGTTCTGTAGCATAGTTCATTTTAGAAGTGTATGGATTGACTATGCACATGCATAATTGTAGATGAGGATCAGTAATAGGGTGCCAGACATTGCTTAGATCCTTTGGATCTAACCCCATATTTTCCTTCCTTGCAGGTTTTGGATCATACAAGAGCATACTGGATTGAACCCTGGTCAACACTTCATTACATCAGGCAATGTCTGGTACCTTCATTATTTATGTTCATCCACTTATGTATGTTTGCAATCATTCATATTCTTTTGAAAGCTAGCCATTAGCAACCATATATGACAATTCTTGATATTTTTGGGTCACTTGATGAAAATATGTAAAAGTTTCTTAAAGGTAGGCATTTGAGCTTTGTCTTCTCATTAACTCAATTTCATTTTGATGGCATTTGTTGATTTAATGGAAAAATATGAATGTTAATACTGGCATTGTTTACATATTTGCATTTGGAATGCTGGATGACCCATTAGCTTTGAGAGCTAGGCCATTGTTGCTATTACCTTCAAGACATTGTGTGAAGTGTTTGATCTCTCTTTATTTATTTTGTTGTTGATATTCACTATGTGGTACTCCCTATTTATGATCATTTCATGAGGAAATATCTTGATGGCTCGTGGGTTGCAAGCTAGGACATCATACATTGTTCATGAGCTCACTGTTTAATACTGGCATTGTTTACATCTTTTCATTTGAAATGCTCGATGACCCGCGAGCTTTGAGAGCTAGGGCATTGTTTCTATTACCTTCAAGGCATTGTGTGAAATGTTTGATCTCTCTTTATTTATTTTTCTGTTTATATTCACTATGTGGTACTCCCTGTTTATGATCATTTCATGAGGAAATGTCTTGATGGCTCTCGAGCTGCAAGCTAGGGCATCATACATTGTTTATGAGATCACTGTTTAATACTGACATTGTTTACATCTTTGCATTTGGAATGCTTGATGACCCACGAGCTTTGAGAGCTAGGACATTGTTTCTATTACCTTCAAGGCATTGTGTGAAGTGTTTGATCTCTCTCTATTTGTTTTTCTATTGATATTCACTATGTGGTACTCCCTATTTATGATAATTTCATGAGGAAATGTCTTGATGGCTCATGGGCTGCAAGCTAGGGCATCATACATTGTTTATGAGCTCACTGTTTAATACTAGCATTGTTTACATCTTTTCATTTAGAATGCTTGATGACCCGTGAGATTTGAGAGCTAGGACATCATTGCTATTACCTTCAAGGCATTGTGGAAAGTGTTTGATCTCTCTCTCTTTGTTTTGCTATTGATATTCACTATGTGGTACTCCCTGTTTATGATCATTTCATGAGGAAATATCTTGATGGCTCACGGGCTGCAAGATAGGGCATCATACATTGTTCATGAGCTCACTATTTAATACTGACATTGTTTACATCTTTTCATTTGGAATGCTCGATGACCCATGAGCTTTAAGAGCTATGGCATCATTTCTATTACCTTCAAGGCATTGTGTGAAGTGTTTGATCTCTCTTTATTTGTTTTGCTATTGATATTCACTATGTGGTACTCCCTGTTTATGATCATTTCAGGAGGAAATGTTTTGATAGCTCGTGGGCTACAAGCTAGGGCATCATACATTATTCATGAGCTCATTGTTAATACTGGCATTGTTTACATCTTTTCATTTGGAATGCTTGATGACTCGCGAGATTTGAGAGCTAGGGCATCGTTTCTCTAACCTTCAAGGCATTGTGTGAAGTGTTTGATCTCTCTCTATTTGTTTTTCTATTGATATTCACTATGTGGTACTCCCCATTTATGATCATTTCATGAGGAAATGTCTTGATGGCTCATGGGATGCAAGCTAGGGCATCATACATTGTTCATGAGCTCACTGTTTAATACTAGCATTGTTTACATCTTTTCATTTGGAAGGTAGGCATTCAAGCTTTGTCTTCTCATTAAATCAATTTTAGTGGCATTGTTTACATCTTAGCATTGTTAATAGTGGTATTGTTTACATCTTAGCATTTGGAATGCTCGATGACTAGCGAGCTTTGAGAGCTAGGGCATCATTTCTATTACCTTCAAGGTATTGTGTGAAGTGTTTGATCTCTCTTTATTTGTTTTGTTGTTGATATTCACTATGTGGTACTCCCCGTTTATGATCATTTCATGAGGAAATGTCTTGATGGCTTGCGCGCTGCAAGCTAGGGCATCATACATTGTTCATGAGCTCACTATTTAATACTGGAATTGTTTACATATTTTCATTTGGAAGGTAGGCATTTGAGCTTTGTCTTCTCATTAAATCAATTTCAGTGACATTGTTTACATCTTAGCATTGTTAATAGTGGCATTGTTTACATCTTAGCATTTAGAATGCTCGATGACCCGCGAGCTTTGAGAGCTAGGGCATCATTTCTATTACCTTCAAGGCATTGTGTGAATTGTTTGATCTCTCTTTATTTGTTTTGCTTGTGATATTCACTATGTGGTACTCCCCGTTTATGATCATTTCATGAGGAAATGTCTTGATGGCTCGCGGGTTGCAAGCTAGGGCATCATACATTGTTTATGAGCTCACTGTTTAATACTGGCATTGTTCATGAGCTCACTGTTTAATATCTGGCATCAGGCAAACATACATTAATACACTTACTATTTTGAATTTGAGCTCGGGCATCATGCAATGTTATTGCTGTCATTGCATGCTTGCTGCTGTTGTGCACCATATATTGTTTTATACACTATTTATTTCATTAAGACCGTGAACTTGGCATTTGTAATGTATTTTTTGTTATTGGATCAATGCTACCATGTTGTTGAGTCTGTGTAAGACTTGCAAGGTTTTACCCCATAATTTAGGAGTAATAAAATAGGGACATCAGTAATAAAATAATACACTTACTATTTTGAAATTGAGCTCAGGCATCATGCAATTTTATGTTGTCATTGCATGCTTGCTACTATTGTGCACCAAAACAGCAACAAGAATGTAATGTTATGAAATTTTGGGATTAAATTGGTGAGTTTGTATACTTTCTCCATTTTAAACTAACCTATGACTTCAAAGGAGGAATTATGAAATATAGTTGTAGGTGGTTATCTCTTCTATAATGATGGAAATATATCACTCTTCATGTTATTGTCAAAATTAAATTCAAATATTTCTCAAAACATTTATTCTTGTAGAATTAAGATATCCTTATTTCAATAAATAAAACAATCTTGCATAATAGCTTTTGAATCACATTAACACACACCCATGTTCTGTAGCATAGTTCATTTTAGAAGTGTATGGCTTGACTATGCACATACATAATTGTAGATGAGGATCACTAATAGGGTGTCAAGCATTGCTTAGATTCTTTGGATCTAACCCCATCTTTTCCTTCCTTGCAAGTTTTGGATCATACAAGAGCATACTGGATTGAACCTTGGGTCAACACTTCATTACTTCAGGCAATGTTTGGTACCTTCATTATTTATGTTCATCCACTTATGTATGTTTGCAATCATTCATATTCTTCTGAAAGTTGGCTATTAGTGACCATATAGGACCATTCTTGATGTTTTTGGGTCATTTGATGAAAATATGTAAATAGGGACATCAGTAATACAATTTGTTTTGTTGTGCATATACCTTCTCTGATCAAATCTGATATGCACAGGTGATGAACATTCATATTTTCCTAAGCAGTACTGTGAGCTTTCCTTCCAACACATGTACTATTGTGAAAATCATCACAAGTCCATTTGTTGCAAGAAAGCTCACAGTTTACATGTCTGGATGTCTGCATGTTTTTCACCTGTTCATATACCAAATGATGAATGCTCAATTGTTGTAATGACAAAGCATTAGAACCATCCATATAGGACCTTTATTATTTATGTTCATCCACTTATGTATGCTTGCATTCATTTATATTCTTTTGAAAGTTGGCTATTAGCAACCATATATGACCATTATTGATGTTTTTGGGTCATTTGATGAAAAAATGTAAATAGGGACATCAGTAATAAAATAGGGATTGTTGTCATTGCATGCTTTTTGCTATTGTGCACCATATATTTTTTTATACACTATTTATTTCATTGAAATTGTGAGCTTGGTTTTTCTTTCAGAAGTGTATGGCTTGACTATGCACATGCATAATTGTAGATGAGGATCAGTAATATGATGCCATTCATTGCTTAGATATTTTTTATCTAACCCCCATCGCTCTTTTCTTTGCAGGTTCTGGATCACACAGGGGCACACTAGATTCATACGTGGGTCAAAAATTCATCACTTCAGGCAATGTCTGACACCCTTATTATTTATGTTCATCCTCTTATGTATGCGTGCATTCTTGTGTTTTCTTCTCAAAGTTATTTTCCTTGTATAGTATATACATGAAGTTATTTTTCATATATATACATGTAATCTTTAGATGCAAAAATTTCTTTTCCTTTACATGTATCTTTGCATGAAATGAATAGAAATTAAACAAGATCATCTAATAATGCAAACTAGGGTACTGTAGTCACTCATCTAGTAATTAGTTCCCCAAACCATTACTAAGGATTGAACATAAGTCTAAGTCCCCAAATGTATTGTTCTATGTGTATAAAACAATATATGGTGCACAACAACAACAATCATGCAATGACAGCAGTAACATTGCATGATGCCCGAGATCAAATTCAAAATAGTAAGTGTATTAATGTATGATCTAATAGCAGAAATATCATTAATTACTAAGCCAAAGGGGTTTTCTGATTCGAAAGACTTAGCAGCCTCTAGGGTCATTTTATTTTTTGTTGTGTTAACATGACGTCTACTAGAAACATTATGACTACACATCCTTTTGCTCATCTCTTCAGTTTTTTTTTTGTAGATTTCACCGTCTAACATTTCTTTTCGATAAGAGATGGCTGTGAAAAAGATATTTCAGTTTTTCATTCTGAGAAGATCCAGAGTGATTTTGAGTCACAGAGGAAATGCCCTGATCCTTCCACAAGTGCTATTCCGACAAGTTCTGATCACTTGACGAATAGAAAATTATCTATTGAGTTGAAAATAAAATCAATAAAAGACACTGAAAATGAAGTGAAAAAACCTAAAGTTTCTTCTCAACATAAGTAAAATCCTTCTGCTCAATGAAAGATTGAAGTCTTTCCAAACTCGTTTCTCCCAAATTATGGGAAACTTTGAACTTACCATTTGAATAACCACAAGTTTTTATTTGTATGCAGGCCATTTTTCTGAGAGTCATGAACATTTCCATCCATCTCTTACCGAAAAGGAACATCAGATGGTGAAATCTACGGAAACAAAAACTAAAGAGATGAGCAGAGGGATGCTCAGTCATAAATGTAGATATCACAACAGCTGAGAAACATAAATGTAGATATCCAAAAAATTATGACCATGATGCCTACATTTATGTTTCTCAGCTGTTGTGTCCTAGGACCCCTTATTTGATTGGATGGTGCTCTGTTTTTTATATTGATGCTATTAGATAAAATAGGGACATTAGTAATAAAATAATACACTTACTATTTTGAATTTGAGCTCTGGCATCATGCAATGTTATTGCTATCAAAATAATATGTCTATTAATGTATGATCTAATAGCAGCAACCTCATTGATCATTACCTTTGACTCCTCCATCATTATAGAAGAGATAACTACCTACAACTATATTTCATAATTTGTTCTTTGAAGTCATAGGTTAGTTTAACTATTGGACAATGAGCTGATAGGAGTTTTGAATAGATTTGAATAAAAACTAAGAGTATTGAATTTTATCATGCAATGTTATTGCTGTCATTGCATTCTTGC
Organism: Chamaecyparis obtusa; assembly: GCA_027943335.1. Lineage (NCBI taxonomy): Eukaryota > Viridiplantae > Streptophyta > Pinopsida > Cupressales > Cupressaceae > Chamaecyparis > Chamaecyparis obtusa. The sequence goes on from BSBK01009968.1 coordinate 286,727, forward strand.
TGCTGTTGTGCACCATATATTGTTTTATACACTGTTTATTTCATTGAGACTGTGAGCTATTGTAGTTGACTGTATTCTTTTGGGGTCTGATCTATTGTAGTTGTTTCTTTTTTCTTTGAATCATTGTTTACAATTACTTTTGATGCAATATTTGTGTGAAGAACAAGAACAAAATGGTGAACGAGTGTATTTGACAAAGATAAACATGACACATTTTGTTGGGCTGATTGGGTTGGCTTGGTACCATTTACATGGCCTGGCCAGATATTAAATAGTGAGCTCATGAACAATCATCCTACTACTTACACTGCAATTTCTATGTCCACTTACAATAATAAATTACAGAGTTTCACTGCAATTTCTATGTCCATTGCCATTAAAATATATCACTCCTATTATATAGGCATAATAAAGCAATCTTGCATAATAGCTTTTGAATCACATTAACACACACCCTTGTTGTGTAGCATAGTTCATTTTAGAAGTGTATGGCTTGACTATGCACATGCATAATTGTAGATGAGGATCAGTAATAGGGTGCCAGACATTGCTTAGATCCTTTGGATCTAACTCCATCTTTTCCTTCCTTGTAGGTTTTGGATCATACAAGAGCATACTGGATTGAAGCCTGGGTTAACACTTCATTACTTCAGGCAATGTTTGGTAGTTTCATTATTTATGTTCATCCACTTATGTTCATTTGCATTCATTCATATTCTTCTAAAAGTTAATCTTTATGAGCTCAAATTCAAAATAGTAAGTGTACTATTTTATTACTGATGTCCCTATATATTGTCATCAGTAGTCATGGATGCAAGATGTTCCTAATATCAATGAGATGGATGAGATGGATGAAGAAGAATATCAATGACATGAATGAAATGTACAATAATGCCAGATGTTTGGCATGTTCTAAAGATTGTTTTATATGTACTACTCTTATTCACCTTGTTTTATATGTCCTACTTATATATCTATCTTTGATCTTTTGTTAAGAGAAATTTCATTCTAAAAGAGTGTATTTAATCTCTATATGCTTAAACAACCTCACTAGTTAAGAGTGTTCTCATTTGTAGTGGGCATGACAAGAATCAAATCACTTGAAAGACACCAGTATTTAGACATGCACAAATTAGTGATGTGATTAATCAAATTACCTTTCTTTACAATTGCATGGTTGTCTTTGGTTTGTCATTTTGTTTTGAGTGTCTAGTGATTTAAACTAAAGACTTCGACTTAGCCAAAAAATGTGGAAGTCTACATTAGTATGTTTCTTTTTATTGTAATTATAATTAGTATGATTGAACAAAATAATGACAATGCAATATTTGCGATAATGCAATATTTGTTGAAATAGCATCGATGACTTCGGTCAATGTGCCTATGTGTCAATGTGGTGTTGGCCCATGCATGTTGAAGACGTCATGCACATAAAGTAATCCTGGGCATCAATTTTTGGTTTTCCCAAATAGGAAAAAGGTCTAGATATTTCATAATTATATTTTATGTTTTAAAATAATGTGACTACTCATTTTATGAAGAACTGATGTACATTTGGTATTGTCAGGGAAATACTGGATGTCAATACTTTCGGTGGGTCAATCAAACCACATTTACATCTACCACATTTCATTGTCTCATAAGTTGCATCAAACGTTCCACTTTCTTTAATCTAAGTCTCTCAGCTCGGTTCACCAAGAAGAAGATTTCTCCCAAGTCATCACGGACACCATAGTGATCTATGAATCTCCAATGTACAAGTTTTGCATGTCACTCTCTCGACATCACACCTAACTCATTTGAAACTATGGCAAAAATGGTAGACAATCCCAGTGATCCGTCACAACCCAATCTCAACAACAACGTAAAGAGTAACTTGGTTCTGTCTTCAAGCCGATCAATACACAGTCTACTCAAACTCCAAGTCAAGTCACTATTACAGTCGATAGGAACAAAGCACATCAAATTAAGACCAAAGATGTCAAGAAGTCACTCAAATCAGATCTGAATGCAATCAGGTCCACATATATCCCATGAACACATCAAGAAGAATACATCTCTGATTGCCGCACTAGCTTCTTGTGTAGAAGCTGTCGCTGTCACAAGTCTTGATCCGGTAGGATCAATTGAAAATCCAAGTCTCTAGACTCGACTCAATAATCCATGAACCACTACCGAATCTACTGCAAAGTTATCTTCGAATGATCCATAACCAAATCATGAGCAGGAACCAGATTTGCAAGAACACCATTATGACTCGATAAATATATATATTTAAAAAAAATTGATTGTCATCATAACTATGATGGAATTACAACAGTGACAGGTATCCATCACAAACATTTGACATACAACCATCGCATTAACAACATCACTGTCGGAACAAATCATAAATGATGAATGTCCGTCGTAAATTTCCAATGCATGTCCGTCGTATGTACAACATAGTCATCATTAAAAACCATAAACGACGTACATCCATCATAATCTTGCAATGAAAATCCATTGCACTAATAGCATTTTCATCGGTGAACATGTTAATAACGACGGCTACCTGTCAAAATATTCTAACGGGTCACCATCATTTGTATTTGTTGCGACGGTTAGGCATTGCAATATGGACGATCGCAAATAGGTGCGATGACAAGTTCACTTTGTTGGCACCTACTTTTTGTGATGGCTAAGGGCGTTGTAATTACGGTGCCTAACAAAATTGTCAATTTTTTCGACTGCAAAACTGCGACACCGGGTATTGTCACTCAATCAATAGTATACTATCTAAATTTGGATGTTCGACCGTCGAAAAAAGGTCTCAAATGTACTAGTGTATATATGTATGTGCTCCACCAGACGTGAAGAAAAATAAATGTTGATACCTTAAATTTCACCTAGGGTAAACAACCTATGGGAAGCTTCAGTGAGTGAGGACGTAATGCTTATCACTGAGAAACCTCCAGGATTTTAGAAGCTGACTCTTCATTTCATGTTGAGGGAAAATAAAATAAGTATGCTAAACTTACTAAGGTGATGCACCAAGTTTTATAACACTTAAAAAAACCAAATGTATAGACTATTTCAACAGATGGAATATTAAGGAATATTAAGGAAAATATGAACGTGGAGAAATCATAAATCTCAAAGAATAGCAATTCAGACATGAGACATAAAGTAAATTTTATAATAAAAATTATGAAATAGAGAAGTTGATAGCACAATCGACTCAATAATGACACATGCATATACTAAAGTCAATAACAACACAAAAAATATTCATGAAAGAAAATGAATCATAAAAGAGGCCAAAGCGCTGATAGAACAATTGATATATTGATAATTCAAAGTACACTACAATTTTAAGGCTTATGAAAGATTTCTTCAAACCCATATGAAAGTCCCTTTCTAATTACAAAATCCTGCAATATATAATAGCTAAGAAACTACTTTGATTCCTCTAGCTGAAAGTAGTTTTGTAACTATGCCACGTAGTAGATGGGTGTAAGAAGTTGCAACCTTTGTCATTAGCCTAGAAAGGAAGAAACATAGCACAAGATCTATTAACAAAATCATATCCTTCCCGTCTTCTCTGTAACTAAAAACAAACTAAGCTCACAAATGAAGGATGCATGGACACATATAGTTGCAATAAAAATGCATGTGGCAAACTGGCATTGAAAATGATTTGAAACAAAAAGATGAAGTTCCCAAAACTCACATGAGACTCTCATGTGTATCAATTTTAGATAATTTTAGGCCCACCATCAAAAGGTATCTCGAATGCAAGGAAAGTGACACGCGACACTCTAGTGTTGAAACTTCTCTTTGAACAAAAGTTGAACTCCTTTAAAATCCCTCGATACATCCATGTGTATAACTTAGGATAAATCCAAGCCCATAAGAAAAAATATATGTTGTGAGCAGTCGAAGGACATGTGGCGCTTGAGTAGTGCCTTAAGAAAATGAAAGAAGAATGTTGCTCCAAAACTAATGTTGTGTTTACATATGGAAATATGTGTGTTGCTCCTTCAAATAAAATCTGCTAAGGGGAAAAATGAAGCCAAGGCAAAATGTTCATTAGTAGACTCGGGTGAAAAAAATGGTTTACACTAATATTTTAATAGTTATGAATAAAAAAGGGTTATTTCATTTGTGATAGAATATATTTTTATATCTTGTTTTGAGAGTTCCTGTGTAGGGCATTACAAAAAGAGAAACTTCATGCAGACTAATTGTGACAACTCGTTAGTACAATAGAAGGCGAGTCTTGTAAAATTGACATGCTAAAATATAAAATAAAATAGAATTGATTGGAGGCATTGAAAATAATTTTTGATATTTTTAATTTTCTTGTGAAACCCCTAATAAATTTTGTAAGTTGGATAAAACTAACCAAATAAATAATTATGGAAAAATTTGAAATATGAGATCAAAAATATATATATTTTTAATTGAAATTAAAATAAGTTTTCAAGATAATTTTGTGATTATGATAAAAAATGAGAAGGATGAAAAAAGAAGTTGAAATAATCCTAGAGATTATGATGAATGATAATAAAAAAGGTAAGAAGTATGAGAAGCATGTAGGTAGTGTATCAAGTAGGATGCAATTGACAAAAATATTGGTATTAGGATAAGTAGATCCTCAGTGGACTTGGTATATTCATGAATATTAAAGAAATATAGTGGTTTATAGCTTAAATTTGAACTATAGAGAAAAATCTAACTAGAATAATAAACTAGTGAAAAGAGTGTAAGACAATAGCAAACTTAGATAATTTTGGCTATGATTTTATTTTTGTGGGGAAGAAAAGGAATTAAATAAAGGAGAAAGTAAAGAAATTGATAATTGGTAAAGAAGGGGATATAATATTTCACAGCAGGGTTAAATAACACACCAAAATTTATTTTACAAACATTGCAATGAGAGGGAAGAGAGGTCAAGGGTCTTCAAACCTTGGTGTCTCCATGAGTGAAGGAGCCAAGGATGGAGAGGGAGATGAGCCACTTGATGTGGACTGGTGTCTTGGTTTCGGGTGGACGATAGTGAATTGTTTGCTCTTTTTTAAAACATAGGTTATGGGTTCTTCTCCCCTTCTTTCTATTTTTTGGGGTGATTTTGAGCTCTTGTAGCTTCCTAGAGGGTCTTCTTTTACCCTTCCATGGCCTTTAACTATTCTTGTATGTGTATGTCCCTAGGCCTCTGCTAGTTTGCACTCATTTCTCGCTTGATTCATCTTTCTGTTGTTTTTTTTTTTGCTTTCTCTACCCATATTTATCTGTCTCCGTTATGGGTTTTCTTTGTTTTTGGTGAGGAAAATTTCTAGTGCTGGGTCCTTCTGGTGTAGTGTGGGATTTCTCCTACTTCTTGTTGGTCCTTATGTGGTTGTAGATTTTCTTCTTGCAACTGCAAGAGAATCTTTTATTTCCATACTTTTACTATCCTATGTCATGTGGGTGGTGGTGTTCTTCTTGGGGAGGGTGGTTCATATGTCCTTTTATTTTGGCTTCTTCCTTTCCCTCACTGTGTTCTCTGTGGGGGCCCTGATTTTGTGGGAGTAGTTTTGGGGTTTCTCTTCTTCACCCCTTTTGTGTTCCTGGGTGCTTTGGTTTGGAGTAGGTGGTTGGAGAGGCTTTTTGGGGTGGTTCTTTATTCAGTTTTGAGGCCACTCTTTTTTGGTTCTACTTCGGGGCCATGCTTCTAGTTGGGACTTTTTGACGGCTTGGTTTCTTCAATTGTTCTTTCATCAAAGAATTTTTTAGATGACAACCTATCCTATGGAGGTGGTGTTTGGTGCTTGGAATGAGGCTTTCTGTGGTTTCTGGTGGTCTTCTCCTAGCTCACATTGTGGGGTCCATTTGTTTTCTTGGGAGCCTCTAGTCCCTTAACCTTCTCTACATGTGGTGTGGTTTTGCATTGGCTCTTCTATCCTTTTATTCTAATGTTTCTACCCCCTCATGTTTGTTGGTTTTTGGTTTTCCATGGCTACCCAACTTTCTTATTTTTGGATGTAGATTCTTATGCCTCCCTAGGAATCTTGGTTCAATTTCCTCCCCAACATGTGGGTGTGGACTTGTATTGGTTCTTTCATCTTTTTGCAATACTTCTACCCTTTCAAGTTTGGTGGGTTTAGGTTCTCTTTAAGCATCCCACTTCAGATGTCTTTGGTTCCTTTTCCTCCTTATCATTTGGATGTGGAATTGCATTGGAAATTCTCTTCTTTTGCCAGTGCTTCTTCTTTCTCATGTTTTATGGGTTTCAGTTTCCTTTGGATGCCCTTCCTTCTTGTTGGTGGTTGTTGTTTTTTCTGCTCCTGGCATCTTGGTACATTTTCCTCCTTTTCTTTTGGGTATTGTCTCGTATTGGTTCTTCCATATTTTTCTATCGATACTTCTTCCCTCTAATGTTTGGTGGGTTTTGGTTCTCTTTGGCTTTCTTACTTTCTTCTTAGTGGTTTCTTTGTGCCTTTTCCTCCCTAGCTTGTGGGTGTGGAATCACATTAGTTCTTCCATATATTTCTGCCAGTGCTTCTTCCCTCTCATGTTTGGTGGGTTTTCATTATTTCCCTCCTCTTGAGGTGGAGTGTTTCTTATTTTTCTCCCAATGGTTGTAGCTCCATTCAAAAGCTCTTTTTTTCACTTCTTGTGAATTCCTTCCCTCGTATCATTTCAACTTGATGTTAGTTATTATGTTGGGTTTGGGTTGTCTAATCCTACTTGAATTAATTAAAATTCTCAAAAATGATAATTTTCCAAGTAAGATATGGAGATGATAAAGTAGTTCTTAGGTGTTCACTTGCCACAATATGATGTTAGAGAAGTTACTTTAAGTAGAAAATGAGTGAAAATAGATACAAAAGTAATTATATATAGATAAAATGATATCCAAGAGTGCAAGATAAATTAGGAGAAATAATAGCTCATATCCATATAATATAAATCAAGAACATGTTTACCTCCTCCAAATATGGGTGAACATATGGTTAAGCTCCATTTTTTTGTAAATACATTTATGAGGTTAGTGAATACTTCTTTATCTTATATCTTTATTCAAGTGGGATTGGCATTAATGATGACCAGACCCATTTATATTATTTTGTAGAGACTCCAATGATGAGGCACTACGATACTACATTAAAGAATGCCTTAAGAATGATAAGCCATGGAAATAATTGAATAACTTATTATAGACAAATTTATATTAACCTAATGTATGAATAAAAATGTAAATAAAATATGGAAGATAAGAAAAAAATAAGGATGAATCAATAAACTATTATGAGCAATTATCTAAAAGTGTTGTTGGAGAGCTAGAAGAAACCTTGATATAAAATAACTGAACTGAATAGTTTATTTTAGGGTTAACCCTTCACATTATAGCAAAGTGGATGATAATATGTCCTCTTCATATAAATATTTAGTAGAATTGATCACCAAAACAAAATCCCAGTCAATGATGTGGGATAATGATTTGTATGAAAAGGTAAAATTGATAATTTCAAGTTAGAGTTGAAAAGTATAATGTTGAATTAAGAAATTCTAAAAAAAGTTGAGGAGGTTGAGACTTTAGTCTCACCTAAAAGAAGTAAAATTTGGTTTAAAATTTCTAGTAGGGAAGAGCATATAAAAGGAATTAAGGTTTGATAATCAAAGACATTGGGAGGACTATCACATTAAGAGGGAAACACAAGAAGTCCCCTAGAAAGACAGTAAGAATATACTATAAAATATAATGTGGGTAAAACAAAACACAAATAGGTGTCCAATGTTACTATATGACGAAAATGAATACGAAACAATGATTCATGACTTTGGCTAGGTTAATGTTTTACTGATATGGATACAAATAGAGGATATGTTTTAGCTATAAGAGCATTTAATGTTTATTTGGAAAAAGGCCAATGGGAACTTCGATTAAGAGAAAGTGTAAGATGACTTGTAAAGACAAACCTTCTGACACAAATGCCACATTAGAAAAAATAATAAAGACTAAGGAGTTGGTCAACAAGTCAAAGGTCAAATGCACATGTCAACATGATATAAATAGATTCCCTATAATATAGGAATAAAAGAAGTACAATTATGACCAAAAATGTTGAAAAGATAGGGAATAACTCTATGTCCAACAAAAGTGGAGGGTGGTCCCACAATACTAGGTTGTAAAAGCACAATCAGGTGTCACCTTTTAGGCTAACTTATTAGCACAACTGAATTATAGTATTTTTAACCAAAAATTAATTTTGGTCAAACATATAATCTAGCTAGATTCATTCTAGCTAAGTTATATAAGTGCTTTAAATTTTCCAATTGGAAATGTCTATTAAACACATATTTTATACCACTTTGGGTCCAATTACCATAGAAATAAAATTATTTCAAAAAAGAGATGTTTTAATAACTCTTAATATTTTTAATGATATTTTTAAAATTTAATACCAAAATACCCTTTTGTAGAGGTTAGAGTCAAGAATATCCTCATAGAGATTTTATAGTGTTTTAATTAGACATAGTCTATTGTAATTAAACAATATTGCAAGTAGGCATTTTAACAGTCAAAGAGATATTGATTCAGAGAAATAAAAAAATAGTAAGTCATATTAAATAAATTTGGAAAACATATGGTGCACTAGAGGATATTGTTAGAAATAGGGAATACTAAGAGGGGGGGGGGGTGAATCAGTATTATACAAACTTTATCTTTTTCCCACTTATGGATATAACAGATTATCTTTATACATGCATAACATAAGAAGCTAAACAACATGCATAACAATAAAACTAAAGAACTCATAACACATTATTTGTTCTCAAAGAAACCCTGGCCAAGGTAAAACCCTGGTGGGGATGGTACCCACAAAGATCCACTAATCAAAAGTATCCTGTTAAGGATGTTGACCTTGTTAGGAGTCTATTACAAACATATAGTGTATCAGTCTTGATTAAGGGACTATAGGCCTTGTTAGAAGCCTCAACCCTGTTAGGAGTTGGCAGTACAAAATGTGATTACCAGATGAGCCCACTGCCCAAAAAATTAATGTACAATATACACTAATTACAAAAATAGGTTAAGGTACATAACCTTATAATGCTTGCATCAATATCTCTCCGCTACTCTTTCACTATTGCTATTACATATGCATCATATATTTCGCATCATATCACTGCTTCATTACATTTCATTACTTCACTATACATCTATCTTTTCTTACAATTACAATTACATTTATACAAATAACTTTATCCAAGAGTTAACATCTAGGATGTCATCCCTTTATATTGTTAAGTCATTATTTTGATAAATAAAATAATCCCTTAACTCTTTACTAATTTTTTCCTGTCGGCTTGACACTATCTTCGGTAAAACTATCATAACTTCTTCCATACATGCTGTACTAACTTGCACTCTGAGATGGGTGTTTAGTAGTCATCATAGAGTCTATGTTCAAGTGTGCAAGCACTAAACTTACTCCAATCAACATCACAAACAAAAACTGTGTCTAGGTTCATTGGTAAAAATACTGTCTCATACTTAGACAAATTTGCATTGCGCTCTATCATAATAGCTCTTTGACTTGTGTGATCTTCATGTGGATCATATGTTTCCATAATGACAACATCAATATAATCAAGTTAGCCAAATTGCCAACAATATCCCCCTTTGTCATTGGTGGGAACATATGAGAAAATTGGCTAAGTGTACAACTTCAAAATCTCAAAATTGTGGCCATAGTATAAAATATATACTATCCTTATAAATCCTCAAAAAATATTATCTCTAATATAGTACTCCCCCTAAGAGTATCAATCCTTATCATATACTATCAATTTTTTGCTATATATCTCTCCCCCTTTGACAACAATGACAAAATAAAGGTAAGGAGGGTTATAAAACTGTATCACAAAAAGATTATACCTCAATTCAATTATTGCAAAGCCGGTAGGCTTGCAACAAAATCTATAAAACCAATCTTCATACTTCTAACTCCTTCTCCCATGATTTCTTAATGGAATCTGCCACATTGAGTAGTGCGCTCAGTCCATAAGATGATATTTCACATGCTTGGAGGTTTTCAAAGTTAAACTTTTGAAAAGATGTCTTAGATGAAAGACATTCTTCCAACTGCTATTCAATAATGCTTAACTTCATAGAATTATGCTCTCTCAAAAGAGTGAATCTTTTCATTTTTCTGTCTCTCTCATCTTGCAAAACTCTGATTTCATCATATAGCTTCCAAATTTTCTTCTCAACATCAAATACCTTCACATTGGGGCTAGAAAGAAGGTTAGATTCATTCTAAATTTCTGCTTCCTTCATCTTCATCTTCTTATCTTCTTCTGCTATCAAGGTCTCTGATTTTGTACACTATGTGTACACAGATTTTCTTGTTTCCAAATTCTTCCTCAAGTCCTTTATACAGATATCAAGATTGTTGATATCATTCCTGATATTCTGGCTGATGTTCAAAAGCATTATGACCTCATAGGTTGCTTGTGCTTTCACTTTTGTAATATCAGATAAGTTTGTGAATTCATTGTCAAAAGTGCTCATTACCTTCTTTGCTATCTCTAGAGGGTCTGCTTCTACAATTTGTGTAGTTACAATGCTTTGTAACTTCTCAGTAAGTTCCTTCAGGTATCCTTCAAGACTTTTCACTTTCTTGTTCTTGCCAATGATTTTATTCAAGGATGTGATCAATTCCAACTGATCATCATCATCTACTTCCTTTCCCAAATGCTCAATCATAGATCCAATTTTATTCTTCTTTCCAGTCTCAGGAGTAAGACTGATATCTTCTTTAGTGGGAATGGGTACTTTTTTTTTCTATTATTGGGGGTTCTACAATTGTTGTCTCTGTTGTCTCTTCTCCTTTTGTATTTTCCTATTAGATTCAAAGGCCGAATTGTCAACAATGTTCTCCAAATTCTTGAATACATTATCATCAGTATCCAAGGTGATCTTTGTTCCTTCTACATTCATGGTTTCATCTTCAATGTTAATGGCTAGTGGAGAGGGAATGTCCTCTTGTTCTATTTCACCTGCTTGCTTTGCTGCAACTGATGGTTCTCCAACATTTTTTGTCATAACCTTGATTATTGCTTGCTCTGTCTTAGAATTAATTTCTTCATATCTACCTCCCATAATTTGAATGGTTCTCCTTTTGGTTCTCAGATGGGTGCTTAAGGCTTTCATGATTTGACCAAAATGAGTTTCATCTTTTATTACACAAAGCTTCCTTACAAGATTTTCTCTAATAGCTGTGTCCTCCTCTGATGCTCTCTTTTTCCTATTCACAAGTTTATTGTACAAATCATTAGATATTTGTCCCTGAATTGTATCAAACTTCTTATTAGCCAAAATCATATGCTTTACCACTACATTTTCTAGATTAAGTCTCTTTGAATAATCATAAAGATCACAGTACTTATTCATTCTTGTAAAGTCTCCATCCTCAATGATTTGCTCATTAAGCTTCTCAACTTTTGGTTTCCAAGCTTTCTTCTTAATAGAAGTGACATCATCTTTTATTTCTACAATTTTTCTTGGAACTGGTTGCACTAAATTTTTCTGTCTCTTTCCTGGTCCAGTAGCACTTTCCTTTACTCTTTTTCTAGGTGTGGAGGAAGTGGATCTAGTGGATATCTTTGCTTCTTGATTCTTCTCAATTTCTTCCACTTTCACCTTCACTTGTGTTACTTCCTGCTATGATGCAATTGATGATAAAGGAGGTGGCTATCTATCTCTATCTTCACCTCTCTCTATATTAGTCTTTTTGTCCCTCCCTCTCTATCTCTATCTCTTTCTTTTTTTATCTAGATATCTCTTTCTTTTTCTCTATTTCCTTGATTACCTATTTCCCATTCTCTATTTTTCTTACGTCTCTTTATCTATGGATCTATATATTGTCTAAACCCCTCTCTAATTAATTCTAAAATTTTATATAGATTAATTAAACATACTTCTATGATTTAATACATATTAGATTAGATTAAATAATTGTATTATATAATATAAAATAATATATATAATTACTCCTTATTATAATTATAATAATAAATTATGTTAACAAATTTGTTACTAAAATTTATTATTATCATTTTATTTTTAAAATTTATAATTCTATTAATACTATCAACATTTTAACCCTAAACCCTAATATTAACCTTAATCCGAATCATGATAACCCTCCAACCCTCTCCCTAGCCATACACAAAACCCTAATCTTTACCCTAACTCTAACCATAATCCTAACCACAATCTCAATGCTAAATACTTAACCCTATCCTTAAACCCTAATGAAAATACTAAACCCTAACCCTAATCATGGTCATAATCTTAAACAAAGTCATAACCCAAATATTAAACCCTAACCCTACCAATAGTACTAATCCTAAATTCTAAACCCTTATTCTAATTGTAACCATTTATCCTAACCTTATCATAGTGTTAAACAAATCATAATACAGACCACGAACCTAGGTGTTATCATAATACAAACCATGAACCTAAACCCTTATCCTAACCCTAACCCTAATAAAAATAATAGCTCAAACAATCATACTAACCATGATATTATCTCTAATCTAACAATAATCCTAATCTAAACTCTAAGCCTTAATCCTAACTTAAATTAAAATCCCAACCCTAACCATAATACTAACCATGAGGTAAACCCTTAACCTAATGATAAGCTTAAACCTAAATCTAAACCTTAATCCTTACCATAATAGAAATCCTAACCTAACCATAATATTATCCATGATGTAAATCCTCTCCCTAACCATTTTCTGAACTTTTAACCCTAAATTGCAATTCTAACCCTAGACCATAATCCTAACCCTGACCCTAAACCCTAATCTAACCATTAAGCCCTAACCTACAACATAATCATAATCCTATTGCTACACCTTCATTCTACTTATAATTCTACTCATAACCAAGATCATAAACCCTAACCCTAACCATAATTCTACTCGTAACTAGGACCATAAACCCAACCTTAAACTGTAATTCTAACCCTAGACCATAATCCTAATCCTGACCCTAAACCCTAAACCCTAATCTAACCATTAAACCCTAACCTACCACATAATCGTAATCATATTGCTACACCTTCATTCTAATTATAATTCTACTTGTAACTAGGATCATAAACCCTAACCCTAACCATAATTCTACTTGTAACCAGGACCATAAACCCAACCTTAACACTAAACCCTAACCATGATCATGATATATATTATAAGGCTAAATGTTAACCCTAATCATATTAATTTACTTAGTGTGTTATGCGTGTTGCGGCTGCTACTAGCTAATAAATACTCTATATTTAAAATACGTCAAGATGCATCGAGGCATTGAATTTTCTCATCATTCACCTTTAATATAGAGAGAAAATTAAAGTTGAAAAAATTCAACGCCTCAATGCATCTCAACGTATTTTAAATATAGAGTATATATTAGCTAGTTTATATTTTTATGCATCCCTTGTTGAATACTTTTGATGATTGACATCCCGGACGCCACCCACGCAAAGTCCAGATAATTTTTCACTGGCAATGGCAAACTGAAAAATGGAAAGCAATAGTCGGCACATGTTCAACCTACCAAACAAGTTAGTTTCTATTGGCTGATAGAATGAATGAACATGATGATTTTAATGGTCAGGTCGATTCACTTCAAATAAGATATACATTCAATGTAAAAAAAGTGTACACCGATAGGTTTTTGATCATTTGAAATGATACACGAAGATTTATATAAGTGACTATGTAGGAGAATGTTTCATTGTATAAGTGTGTCATGTACATAGTAGTTATATTTACAGAGGAATTAAAATTATTGTAGTGCAATATTGTATTTTATGTATGTCATCATAAGTAAACCTTGGTATTGAAAAAATTAAATTAGTAATTAAATAGTGGTTGATTAGGTAACTTCACATTCATGAATGTTGTGCAAGATTCTTTGAACGAATAGAAAAACAAATACAAACTAATGTAGGGCCTTCCGTAGGTCATAAACTCATATAGAAACTTCCAGAGGTCATAACTTTTGACTCAGGTCTGGGTTTTTGCTGAAATTTTTTGGCTGCGGGCCTCAGGTGGTGGCATTTGTTTTGCCAATCAATTGGGGTCTATTTTAGCACATTTTCGAGAGCTGAAAGTTTCATCTAGGGCTTCGAAATCAGCTTTTAGTGTTTTTTCTCTAGTTTTTAGAAAGTTATGTTTTTTAATAAATCCAGAGATATGCTTCTAATCTCAAATATTAGTTGGAAATTCATTCTAACTTAGTCGAGGGCATGTTTTGGTAAAAACTCATCTTTTCAGGTGTTGTTTCAAAAATTACCAAAAATGGCAAAAAACACCTGTGGAAAAAACTACCAAAAAGGGTAATTTTTGGATTTCTTATTTTTCTAGTTTTTTTGGTTACTTAAGAGTTTGCAGTGAATTGTAGAGGGTCAATGATGAATGAACAATATTGAAGGTTTCAAATCTATGTTTTTATCTGGTAATTGAGTTTTATTGTTAACAGAGGACTGTGTGCTACATCACAAATAGTAGCTAATGAACACACAATGAAAGAAGATGAGGGAAGCTACATTGAAAGCCCTAAATGAGCATAGAATACTAGATGATCAAAAATTTGATAAGACATTATTCCAAAGGAGTCAAAGAAATTGATTTATTACATACCAACGCTAATAAAATTCAAAATGCAAACACAACAGGATGGAAGATCTCACCAGTTTTCACCAGTTGAAAAAAGAACTTGTATTTTTAAACATAAAAATTAAATTTTCATATAATACATATTTTAACATCACTTCATTACATACTATATGTTATGGTATAATTATTATTAAATTAAATAAAAATAAAAGTTTAAAAACATTATACATTATATTCTTAAATCATTTTATTATATGTTATATGTGTCATAATATAATTATTATTAGAATAAAGAATAAATTTAAAATAATTAAATAGATAAATTATTATTAAATAATTTAAATATATATTTAATTATTAATATACTACCATACTTATATTTTCAATATGAGAGATATCATAGACTAAATATTCTCTAAAGTAAAATCTAAGAAATTTAATAATAATATAATAATATAAATATTATACAATCTTAATATAATATAATGATAAAGTAATCTAATTTAGTAATTAAATTAATATATTTTAATTATATATTATCATTAATAATATATTATAAATTTTATATATTTAGAATATTGTATAAAATAATATTCTAACTTATTGTTTTTATTATTAATAATATTAAAATTATATTCTTCATTTCATATCTTATCATTATTATAATTTTATTATAATTTTTTTATAGTAATTATTTATAAAATAACATTTTAATATATGATGAAAAATATTGGAATTAACTTTTTTATATAGAAGTTAAGCTATACTAATATATAAATTTCAAATAACTTTAATCTATAAATTTAAGACCTAAATTTGAAGTTTTCAAATATTTGTAATTATAATCAATTTAAAGACAAATTACTAAAAGAAAATTTAATTTGGAGAAAAAATAGTTTATTAGTTTTTAATGGACAAACATATAATATAAATATGTGGAAAATAGACGAACAATCTTGACTAACTTTTAAAAAAATATAAATTTATCACTATACTACCATTTCAAGCCACCTTACTAAATATTGATCATAGTAAATAAATTCCCAAATTTTCCAATTATTTACCCATACTATTTTAAAATTTAAAATTTAAATTTTTTAAGTTTTCTATCTCTACCTTGATGTTTGAAAATTATATTTGTAAACTGATGTAGCACAACACACTCTGTTAACAATAAATTCAATCACAAGACAAATAACACAGATTTGAAGCCTTCAATATTTTCTCATTCATCACTAACCGCCTCTACAATTCGCTGCAAACCCTTAAGTAACCAAAAACTAGCCAAAAACAAGAAATCTGAAAATTACCCTTTTTGGCAATTTTTTTCCACAGGTGTTTTTTGCCATTTTTGGTAATTTTTGAAACAACACCTAAAAAATTGAGATTTTCCCTAAACATGCCCTTGACTAAGTTAGAATGAATTGCCAACTAATATCCGAGATTAGAAACATATCTCTGGATTTATTACAAAACATAACTTTCTAACAACTAGAGAAAAAATACTAAAAGCTGATTTCAGAGCCTAAGATGAAACTTTCAGCTCCTGAAAATGTGCTAAAATGGATCCCAATTGATTGGCAAAACAAATGCCACCACTTGAGGCACGCACCCAAAAAAATTCAGCAAAAACCCAGACCTGAGTCAAAAGTTATGACCTCTGGAAGTTTCTGTATGAGATTATGACCTATGGAGGGCCCTGCATCATTCTCCCCTTCTTTAAAGGAACACAACTCCTGCAAGTGGTATTCTATGAGCTGCTGCAACTTTGTGGGGTCCAATTTCATCACTTCCCATTCTGAGATCTAGGTGCTATCTGTTGCTGGTAATCTCTCCCACTGAATCAGGTACCTATTGTAATGACCATTCCGGGTGACTGTAGACTGCTTGTCCAAAATGTGGGCAATCTTTTCCTTATTTTTGCTTGGAAGGTGCTGATGCCAATCCACATCATCTATACTAGTTGGCTTAGGTAGTTCTCCATGAAATGCATATAAATCAAAAACATTAAAGACAGGAGAAATATCCAGATCATCTGGTAGACAAACCTCATAAGCATTATCATTGATCTTCTTCAAAATTCGGCAAGGGCCTATCTTTTTGTATTTCAGCTTATGATATGTGCTAGTGGGAAATTGTTCATGCCTCAAGTACACCATCACCAAATCACTTGCATTAAATACCTATCTCCTTCTACTGGCATTTGCAGCAACCTTATATCACTCATTGCTATCTTGTAATTTACTCCTCACATCTTGTTGAAGTTGTTGAAGGTGTTCAGCAAATGCTTCCCTGTCATTGCTAATTCTGTCTTGCATGGGGAGTTGTACAAGGTCCAAAACACCATGAGGATTCTTACCATATACGATCTGAAAAGGAGATTTTCCAGTTGATTTGTTAACAAAACTATTGTAAGAAAACTCTGCTTGAGGCAATGCCAAGTTCCACTGCTTGGACTTTTCACCAACAATACACTGTAACAAGTTTCCCAAACTCTGATTGACTACCTCATTTTGCCCATCAGTTTGGGGATGATAGGCACTGCTAAACTGCAACTATGTTCCCATCTTCTTCCATAAGGTCCTCCAGAAATGACTCAAAAACTTAGTATCCCTATCAAAACTGATAGTCTTTGGAATGCCATGGAGTCTAACAACTTATGAGAAAAATAAGTTGGCTATCCTTGTGGCATCGTTAGTTTTTTTGCAAGCAATAAAATGATCCATCTTAGAGAATCTATCAACAACTACAAAGATAGAATCTATACCTCACTGGGTGTGGGGAAGCCCCAATACAAAATCCATACTCACATCTATCCATGGCTCGATGGGTACAGGTAGAGGTGTATACAAGCCTGTGTTTTGGGAGTGACCCTTAGCCACTTGACAGATTCTGCACCTTGCCACATACTTAGTAATGTCCCTTTTCAGTTTTGGCCAGTAGTATTTGTCTTCAACCAAGGCTATTGTCTTGTCCTTCCCAAAGTGACCAGCCAAACCACCACTATGAAATTCCTGGATAATATTTTCCCTCATGGAACTAGCTGGTATACAAAGTTGTTTCCCTTTAAAGAGGTAACCATCCTACATAAAGTATTATCCTTTCATGTGATCCAAAAGATTAGTTCCTAGTTCTTTAATCTTCTCTATAATTTCCCAAAAATCATCATCAGCCTCATACAAAACTTTAATAGCATCAAAACCAATTACCTCTATTTCCATTGTGGCTATGAGTGTAACACGCCGACTTAGGGCATCAGCAACCTGATTCTGCTTTCCAGACTTATGTTTCAAAACAAAATTATACCCTTGCAAGAAAGACACCCATTTAGCATGCCTACTATTCAATTTCTTTTGTGTGTTCACATATTTAAGGGCCAAATGATCTGTAAATAGTAAAAATTCTAGTGGTACCAGATAATGCCTCCAATGCCTTAAGGCTTGAACAAGAGCATAAAATTCTAAATCATAGGTAGAATAGTTCTTCCTTGCATCATTTAACTTTTCACTGAAAAAGGCTATTGGTTTACCTGTCTGGCTAAGAACAGCACCTATCCCAACATGGGAAGCATCACACTCTACTTCAAATACTTTATCATTATTTGGAAGTGCCAATATAGGAGCTTCAGTTACCTTTTTCTTCAAGAATTGGAAACTCTGTTTAGCATCTATTGTCCATGTGAATTCCCTTCCTTTCGTACAATCTGTGATGGGTGCTACAATACTGCTAAAATTCTGAATGAACTTTCTATAGAAGGTTTCCAATCCATGAAAACTCCTTACCCCTGTTATGTTGGATGGACTAGACCATTCTAGTATTGCCTTGACCTTTTCTAGGTCCATCTGAACACCATCTTCACAAATGACAAAGCCCAGAAAAGTTAAACTATTTTGCATGAATCTGCACTTCTTTAAATTTGCACAAAGCTTCTCTTTCCTTAGTACACTCAGGATGATCCTCAAGTGTTGTAGGTGGTCTCCTTTATTTTTTCTATAAATTATGATATCATCAAAATAAACTACAACAAACTTACCAATGTAGGGTTATAAGACAGTATTCATCAATCTCATGAATGTACTTGGTGCATTAGAAAGCCCAAATGGCATAACCATCCATTCATACAAGCCATCCCTGGTCTTAAAATCTATCTTCCACTCATCTCCTTCATGAATTCAAATCTAGTGGTATCCACTTCATAGATCAATCTTGCTAAAGTATTTGGCCCCTGCTAATTCATCCATCATATCCTCTATACGAGGAATAGGAAACTGATACTTGATAGTAATCTTATTAATTGCTCTATTGTCAGTACACATCCTCCATGTTCCATCCTTCTTTGGGGTCAACAATGCTAGCACAGCACATGGGCTCATGCTTTCTCTAACCAGGCCTTTCTCAACTAGTTCTGTTACTTGTTTGTTGAGCTCTGCATGTTGTGTTGGGTTCAGTCGATAAGCTGCTTGATTAGGAAGAGTTGCTCTAGGAATCAGATCAATATGGTGTTGTATATCCCTTTTTTGGTGGGAGACCATGAGGTAGCTCATTTGGAATAACATCAGCAAATTCTTCTAGTATCTTTACTGCATCATGTGGTATTATGTCTTCTAGTTCTTCTCCTCTTTTTACTACCAATGCATAGCAGCAACCTGTCACCTTCATTTCTTTGACAACATCCTTTGCAGAAAACATGGCCTCATTCTTCCTTTCATCCTTAAGTGGTAAGAGAGTCACTTTAGAGCCATCCTTCCAGAAGGTATATGTATTTTTATCTCCATCGTGCATGATCTTCCTATCATACTGCCATGGCCTTCCCAACAAAATATGACAAGCATCCATAGGAATAACATCACACCATATCTCATCCTTATAGATTTTTCCTATAGTAAACCTAACCAAACATCTTTTATCAACAGTAACCTCATTTCCTTTCTTAAACCATGCAATACAATAAGGACAAGGATGTTTCTCACACTACAGATTTAATTTCTCTACCATTTCCTTAGCTACCATATTCTCACAACTACCCCCATCAACAATAACTTGGCATACCTTTCCACCTGAGGTGCATCTAGTTCTGAAGATGTTGGTTCGAAGCCACAATTCATCAAATTTCTTTGCAGGGACTTCTTCCTTCTCTGGAATCATCATTGATCTCCCCATCATGAGAGTTTCTCCCACGTATGGTAGGACTTCTTGCTCTGTGAATTCTAGTTGAACCAGGTTCACTCTAAGTTGTCCTCCTTGATGTCTTTTTGGTACATTATAATTTGAACATTCAAAGGCTCTGTGTCCTTCTCCACACCTAAAACAAGTGAAAGGCCTTCTTTGATTTTCTCAGCCTCTTCTGTTTTCGTAGCCTCGTCCTCTTTGGAACCCCCTTCCTCTTTCTTGATTTGGAGGATCTTGCTTGGTGTCTATATTTTTTCAAATCCTTGAAAAGGATCTCCCCAACCATTATTAGAACCTCCTCGAAATGGAGTTGAGGTACCCCTTCGACCACCTCTATTCCTCTAGATATATTGCCTATTCTGCTTTTCTTCAGCCTTCAGGGCTAATTGGTAGGCTTCTTCCATACTGTTGACATGATGCATGCTCAAATCATCTTGGATGGATAATTTTAGGCCATTCATATATCTAGCAGCCATCTACTCATTATTTTCTTGATGCTCTATGCACATGGATAGCTTGTAGAATTCATTTTTATAGTCTTGCACTGAAGACAAGTTATGTTTCAAATTTTGGAACCTGCGAAAGAGGGTTTGTGAATAATCCATGGGTAAGAATTTTTCTTTGAGCTTTTTCTCCATCTTGCTCCATGTCTTAATCTTTTCGTTTCCTTTTCTAGTTCATTCCTTTTGGAGATGATCCCACCATATCATCGCATGTCCTTTTAGTTTTGTGCATGCAAACTTCATCTTCTTTTCTTCTGTCATAGGCTTCCATTCAAAAAGTTTTCCCATCTCGTTTAGCTAGTCTATTAATTCTTCTGGCTTAAGACTACCAACATAGTTTGAAATGTCAATCTTGATTGATTCACTCCTTCCTTCCAAAGCCCTGAGAACTCTATCTTCATAGCTCATTTCTTCCAGCCTCTCTCCTACATATTCTTTATTTTGGTCAGCACCTCTATGGTTTCCCTCTTCATTAGATTCATTCCCTCCTTGTATCCCTTGATTATCCATTCGTTCACTAAGTTGTTCAATCTATCTTTGCATATCCAACATCAATCTTTGCATCGGCAGTACACCTCCTCTTCCTCTTCCTCTTCCTCTTCCTCTCCCAGCCATCTTCCTACTTTGATACCAAATGATGTAGCACAACACACTCTGTTAACAATAAATTCAATCACAAGACAAATAACATAGATTTGAAGCCTTCAATATTTTCTCATTCATCACTGACCACTTCTACAATTTGCTGCAAACCCTTAAGTAACCAAAAACTAGCCAAAAATAAGAAATCTAAAAATTACCCTTTTTGGTAGTTTTTTTCCACAGGTATTTTTTGCCATTTTTGGTAATTTTTGAAACAACACCTAAAAATCTGAGATTTTCCCTAAACATTCCCTCGACTAAGTTAGAATGAATTGCCAACTAATATCCGAGATTAGAAACATATCTCTGGATTTATTACAAAACATAACTTTCTAAAAACTAGAGAAAAAACACTAAAAGCTAATTTCAGAGCCTGACATGAAACTTTCAGCTCCCAAAAATGTGCTAAAACAGACCCCAATCAATTGGCAAGACAAATGCCACCACCAAAGGCATGCACCTGAAAAATTTCAGCAAAAACCCAGACTTGAGTCAAAAGTTATGACCTCCAGAAGTTTATGTATGAGATTATGACCTACGGAGGGCCCTGCATCATAAACATATTATCTTTACTAATATATTATATTCATTATATTAATAAAATATATTATATTTATTATTTTAATTGTAATTTGGAGAAAAAAGGAGTTTATTAGTTTTCAATGCCAAATGTAGAATATAAAAGATGTGGAAAATAGAGGAACAATCTAGGAAAAATAGAGGGACAATCTTGACAATCTTGGTATAGCCCTGCGTGGCTTATAACTGTTATTTTAATTGCTACTATTCACTTTAGATACTCTGGTTTAATCTTTTTGAAAAGTACTGTGGTGTTTGTTTTTTATAGAGGCAGATTAGATTGGTTTTTTCAGCTATTAAACTGCTATTGAAATTCTTATGACTAGTGCCATTAATATGTTGTTAATGCGCCTCTAGTCCCTTTATACCCGGGCCAGCACCCTCTTGCTGCTTTTTCTATCAAATAAAATCTTGACTAACTTGAAAAAATAAAAAAATTTGAAAAATTCACATTGAAATTTATCATATACTACCATTTCAAGCTACACTACTAAATCTTGATTATAGTAAAAAAATCTCAAAAACTTCCAATTATTTACCTATAATATTTTAAAATATAAATTTTATATTTTTTAAGTTTTATAACTCCAACTTGTATGCATATGTTTGAAAATTTTATTTTAAAATATATTAAATTTAAGAATATAATAAATTTATTATATTAACAAGGGACGCAAGCATCATAGTTCCTACCTATAATGTAATGCTTTGTGGGGTAAGATATGGTGAAATGAGAATGTAGTTAGGATAGAGTGAACAAAATGTTTCACACATGAGTTGTGGAAGTGATATAGTTATATTGAAAGGGACATATTGGTTTTAAGTTAAAATTTGGATGTGAATTTGAGGGAAGAATTTTAGTTTTCATATTGTTTGAAAGATTCTTAGTTGAAGTATGGAAGGTTTGAATATGACGTGGAACATAATCATTAGACGAAGACATTGTAGAGTTGCATTTGGAGAATTATATACATTACAAAAGAGTTGATATACAAAACAATTTTCAAGTAAAAAAAAAATGTGGATAGTTCATGGTAGATGCAAGTAGAGATGAAGGTAATGGGGGAGGGAAGAATGAGAAAAATAGATAGAGAGAGGAAAAGTTACAGAGAGAGATAAAGATAGGAAGAGATGGGAAAATACGGGACCAAGAGTTTGAGATAGAAATATAAGGAGAGATGGAAAAAGAGATGAAGATATAGGGTGAGAGGAAGGAAAGAAATAGATAGAGTGTTAGAGGTACAGGCATTAACCCAATTTAGTTCGTAGGGTACTTTATTTTTCTGACCTTGATGTTGGCTATCTGGTTTAGAGTTTAAAAGTTTCTTTCCTTTTGTAAAAGCATGAATTTGTAAACATGGAATGAAGATTTAACAACTTTATATAATTCATAGTGGACCTATGTTGTTAAGCTTTCCCTAAAGTTTAGATGTTTTTTTTGCATTTGGTTCTTATATATTGCGTTTTGATATGAAAATGCAATATATTTGTGTATTACAAGTTCCCAGAAACTTAGATATGAGAGTATTTTGAATGCTACTTGAATGTATTCTTTGTGTTTTCTCTCAAGTCTCGGAAGATGGGATGAGGATGATTACAGATCTTATATTTTTATTTTGGAGATGTGAATTAATTTGGTGATTCTATCTCCACATAGTTTTTATCTTTGTGGGTAGTGAAGGTTGGTGCAATTCACTTTATAAACTAATAGTAAACTGAAAATAAGTGTAAAGTCTAGTTAGCCTGAGGTCATTGCTTAGTTGTGGGGTTACTATATTGAAGTTTTAACTTTATTACTTGGTTCCTCCTTGTATTAAATGACCTTGTTTCTTAGGATTGATTTTGGAAGAACATGTTATTTATTTAGGCACTAAGGCATTGATACTTTTGGAGCACCCCAAATAAAAAAACATAAATTTTTGGATCAAGACATTTTCCAAATTTGTCCTGGTAGGAACTATGCTACACTGTAGCTCTTGGACTATGTTTCACATTCTCTTATTCACTTAAGAGAATATTGTAAGTCTCATGAATTTCTTTACAGAGCCTTGATTCCAATAAGGAAACTTGACCGTCAAATTTACGTGGAAAAAATCATGGCGAGAATCACACTCACTATGTGAATAATAGATTACAATATTTTCTTTAGGCTCGTTTCCATAGAATCACACTAGGTCTCTAAAGGACTTACACGCTAAGGTGTTCTACCTTAGGGCAAGATACATATCTACACAAGTTTCGAGAAGAGCACACAACCTTCTAGGAAATGATGAAATAAACAGATGCATGATATATACATACATACATATATATATATATATATATATATATATATATATATATATATATATATATATATATATATATATATATATATATATATATATATATATATATATATATATATATATATATAAATATAATTATTTATTTATATTTGGTGATGATGAATAATAATTTTTAATATCTTTTAAAGGAAATCAAGATGTATTGTAGAAAATATATTTTTATTTATAATTTTTATTATATAATTCTAATATTAATTATATTTATTAAGATTTATTTTTTTTGTCTACATATCCTATCAAAATAATTATAGATAGTTTTTTTAAAAGTTATTTTGAGTCAATTATGTCATACATACGTATATACATATACATACACACACACATACATAGATAAATACATACATACATATATAAGTGAAGTTCGCATTAATTTTCTGATGATGATAATAATTTTAATCTTTTAAAATAAATCAAACTCTCTTTTACAAATAGATACATAATATTTTAAATTTTTATTCTTGTTTTAAAACTATTTTAATATTAATTTAATCTTCATTAAAATTTAAATCTTTATTTATTAAAAATATAAATTAAAAAAAAAACATAATTTTTTTTTTTTTTTTTAAACATATTTTTAATATTAACTTTAGCACATTCATCATCTTACATTCTCTTTAAATAATAGACATTATTACTTGATTGTTTGTGCAAATGTAATTGTATTTTAATTTTATATATAAAAACATTATAAGTGGTATATATAAAAATAAATTATATAATGTGAACCCTGAAAAACTTGGTAGAAAAATTGTAAAATTAAATTAATAAATATTATTGAATTTAAATTTTTTATTATTATTGAATTTATGTGGGTGTAAATTTTTTATTATTATTGAATTTAAATTATATAATATTATTGAATTTATGTGCGTGTAAATTTTTTATTGGTAATATATTATATAAATTAATAAATATTATTGAATTTGTTGGTAATATATCATTCTTTTACAAAATAAGAATTAAATATTAGATATCTCAACATGCAATAAATAAATATATGGAATCTAGTTTTGTTAGAAGAGTAATAAAATTAATTATAATTTTATGTGTAATTGAATCTTTATATGAATGATAATAATTAAAAATTTTAAAATAATATACTAGTAGCCTTTACTTTTATAATTAATTTTAATTTATATCTAAATATAATTCTAATATTAATAAATGTATTATAATTATTAAATATATTTTAATTAATTATAAAACATAACACACTTTATAAAATGACTATTAATTCAATTATATATGCTATTTATAATAAATATAATAAAATAGATTTAAGTTAATAGATATTATTACTTGATTATTTGCCCAAATGTACTTTTATTTTAATTTTATATATAAAAACATTATAAGTGGTAATATAAAAATAAAATTATATAGTATGAACTGAAAATCTTGGTGGAAAAATGCAAAATGGAGGAAGCCTCCTTAAACCATGTTCTTATCAGAAAAAAAATTAAAATATTAATTTAATCTTTATTAGTACTTGCCGATATGTTTTTGATTTCTTCCATTAACTAGTGATTAAAAAATCACATTTCCACAAATTAAAATTATTATTTTTATCAAATTTGTTACAAAATTAATAATTTGTATAGTATACATGCACATTTTTTATGTTTATAATTCAACAAAATTAATTTCAAGCTCTTCTATTGGCTTAAAAATTTAGCCTCTTATACATGGATTTTGTGGAAGCACTACCTCTATTACAATTTTCGAGGCAATATTATAGGGGCGCATACTTTACCATGCCCTTAAAATAATTCATATTTATTTTTAAAAATATGTTATAATATAAATGCATGGTTTTGGATATAGATTATTTATTAACCAATGTTTATGTATTATAATTAGATGTTATATATTTAGATTAAATAACATAAATTATAATTATAATCTAAATATTAATAAACTTAACTTTTTCATTATATAAGTTATATGAACTATATAAAATATTATTAAAATTGTTCCTTATTAATTAAATGATGTAATTTATTTTGATTTTAACAATTATTTTTTTAAAATAGGAAATTATATTATATTAGATTAATAATTTATGTTTATAGTTATGTTTTTTAAATATCTTATAATATATTATATTGATTATTTATGTATAAATTATTTTATTTCAAAAATTAATAATTATATTTAAGAAAAATAATTTTATTGATATTTTTAATTATATATTTTTTAAATATTGATAATATATAAAATTTTAAAATTAAAAAATAATATAAAAGATATTACTTGAAATCTTTTAAAAAATTAAAGATAATTTATGTAATTCATTAACATAGATTTATTCACTTACATTTATAAGGATTAATTTTATTTTGTTTTTATTAATTTGATTTAAACTATGATAATTAAATATCTTAAATTTGTAAAACAAAAGAGTAAAATATTTATAATTATTATATATTTATAATTCTAAATTAATATAAGACTTCACTTATTATATCGAATAGCTATAATATTAATTACATTATGATTAATACCAATTCTACTTGTAATTAGTAACTACAACAATAGATATTTGTTTATCTTTAACTTATCATTATTAACTTAATATAAAACTCATCAATTAATCAATCTAATTATATTTGTATGAAATAGCCATAATACAATTTGGAAGAATTTTATTATTATTATTATTATTAAGTACTATTGTATAAAAATTTTAAATTATATTACATGATTTTATTTTAGTATATAACTCACTTTTTCTAATGTAAATAAAAATATTGTAAATATATGATATAATATAATATATATTTATTCTCATTTATATATTTTTTTAAAATATTTAAAAATTTATTATGTGTTAATTATGCATTTATAAATATTTAGGTAAATAAATGTGTGATATATTTTCCCTTACAAAATATTATAATTTAAATTAAACATAGTAAATAACTTATAAAAAATAAAGAATAAGAAATACAACATCTTGTCTATAAATATTATATAAACTAATATATTTTTATATCACTTATTAATTGTTTATTATTAGATCATAAGAGTACATAAAAGATGAAACAATTTAATAAAATAGAACATTTAGGACTACATTTTATTTTAAAATTTGACATTCTATCTTGACTATTAAATGGATCAAACCAAAACAATAATATTAAAATAGAATTTTTAATAATAAATATTTATTTTAATATAAATTATTTTATATATATTTTTATTATAGATTATAAAATTTTACAAATTTATATTTAATAATTATATTTTTCATTTCTACAATTATGACTATTGAAATAAAATTTTGAAAAAAATTATGATTTTTTTATTAATTAAAAAATAAAATAAAATAAAATTCCTCAAACAATATATAATAAATTTTTAAAAACTAAATGACACTAAAATGCTAATTTTATTATAAATTATTTAATATATTACATATTACACTTATTAATAATATTATTATATAAATATAACTATTATAAAATCTTAATATTGTACATCATATATATTTTTTCTATTAAATATAGGTAGATCAAATACAAAAAGAGTAACCACCGAGAGTATCAAAAGCAGAGGCCCAGCCTCACCATGAACTCAGAGTATCATAGGAACAAGAAAGAAATAGGAGGAAGCAAAGGAGCTACTAGTCTAAGACATCATGATGGGTATCAACCCAAGCAGTCTAGCCAAGCGGACCCTCCATCCAAACAATGTTCTTACGCTCCTGAATTTGTGTAAGCATGAAAAGCTCATCTTTTTTGGAATTAATATTTTTCCTGATCTCTTGATTCAACCTTTTGCAAGTACGCTCAAACATTTGAAGATCATCGAGGTTCCTCCTCCACTCGTATCCATGCTTTAGCTCGTAGATGAAAAAGGTGGCATGCCCATCCTTCAAGAATCTCCTCAACTTATCTTTCTCAACCATCATAGTAGTGTGAACCTGAAGAAATTTTTTTTTAAATGTGAGTTTTCGAGAAAACTCGGTAAGAACTCTAAGGTTACTTTAATACCTTTCCTCGTTCCTACGCTTCCAGATCTGCTAGAGGATGTTAGAAGACAGCATATTCCAAAATAAATTAGCATCTTTTTTAAGTCCATCAATATGACCAGTGATAATTTCTAGAATATTCACATTTAAAGGGTAATAAATACCAAACATGTTCCAAATTTCTTTAGCAAAGATGCAATCAAAGAGGATATGTCTACCCATTTCAGGAAGCCTGCAGAGACTGAAAATGTCAGTAGTGTGACCATCTTTTCTAATAGGGAGTCTGTCAAGAAGAGTTAGCCATTTAAAACATCTGATTTTAGGTTCAACAGGACCTTTCCAGAGAATGTCAAAATATTTTTTCCAAGCACCAGCATCAAAAGAGGAATACCAAACAACATTGATATGACTAAGAATACTTTCATTATGATCAATAATTCTATAGATATTCTTGGCTTTGAGGCTAGCCATTATGACCCAATCTGGCCATTTGCACCTATGAGAATCCACATGATAGTCAAAAGGCATGTCCTTAGTAGGTTTGACAATCATATTATACATCTTCTTTTGGGAGTTTGGAATATTAAATCTAAACTTGAGATCATCCCAGCTAATGAGATTATTAAATTCAAAAAGATAAATAAATTGGGAGATCCCCATCTTAGCCCAAAACCTAGCAGAACATCCTTGGGAGAGCGCTAGGGGTTTACTAGCCAGGTGCAGGTTCCACCAAATGGACCTTTCACCATAAAGATGCTTGGCATCATGGAAGTCCTTATTGGTAATAAAGTTCCTAACATGATCCCAGGCTCTCCAGATGGATCTAAAAACCACAGAGCCTTGAACACTGACAGGAAAGTTACCAACAATTAAGTCACAAAAAGGGAGATTTCTCCAAGTTCTAGCTTTTTTAGGAAAGCCTCTTTCAATATTATGCCTCACCAACACCTTCCATGGATCGTTTCCATCCAAAGAATGAAAGATCCATTTGGTGGATAAAGAAATGCCCTGACTCTTAAGGTCTTTGAGCCCTAGCCCCCTAAGGAGTCTGTCAGTATGACACCAGTGCCATTTGACCGCATGCATTTTTCTGTTGCCTTTACTATCAAACCAAAGGAAGTTCATGATGGCTTTTTTAATCTCTAAAATTTGATAGTTACTGAACATCCAAGCATAGGAGTAATATATTTTGTAAGAAGACAACATTTTTTGACAAACTTGAATTCTACCAGCAAGAGACAAAGATCTATTATGCCACTTATTCAGCTTCTTGTCAATTTTTTTCTTTATCCAGGACCACATGTCTTTGAGGGAAGGCTCAACAGAGAAGGGGATACCTAAATACTTAACAATCTTATGAGGTCCACCCCATTGGAAATTATACTAATTAAACCAAATAGGAGGATCCTCTTCCCATCCAAGGCAAATGGACTTGGATTGGGAAATACAAGCACCAAAGATAGAGCAGAACATATTAAGTTTGGATTGCAAGGCATCAAGGTTATAGTTGGAAAGCTCAAAGAATAAGGTAGTATCATCAACAAATTGACAGTTAATAAGCTCATCATTATTAGGAAGATAAAGGCCTCTAACATCAGGGGAGAGTGTATTGTCCCTGAGGATATAAAAAAGGGCTTCTGAAGCAATGACAAATAGAGCAAGGGCTAAGGGACATCCTTGTCTGATGGACCAACCAAGGTGAAAGGGATTGAAGAGGGAACCATTGACCTCAACCTGGGTAGAAGCATCATTAAGAGAAATATGAACCAAATTATAGAAGAAGGTCAGGAATCCAAAGGCTTCCAGCATCATAATGATAAAATTCCACTCAACCCTATCATAAGCTTTTTCGAAGTCCAAGAGTAACATCGCAGTATTCTGATGAGAACATTTCGCCCAATCCATTGCTTCCCAGCTAGTTATAAGGTTTTCCAAGATGTATCTTCCTTTGATAAAACCAATCTGGGTAGCACAAACAAACTTAGGAAGGATATGAACAAGTCTGAGGGCCAGGATCTTGGCAAGGATTTTATAGGAAACATTAAGGAGAGTGATGGGCCTCCAATTCTTTATAAGGGCTTTATCCCCATTTTTAGGAAGAAGTTTAATGATACCACTATTAATCTCAGGGCCAAGGGAACCCTTGGCTATAGCTTCAACATAAATGTCATGTAAATCCTTACAGATCCAACTGACATTGGCCTTATAAAATTCAACAAGAAGCCTATTAGGGCTAGGGGCCTTATCATTATTGAGAGACTTAATAGCAGTTTCAACCTCTTCAACGGAGATAACCTTAGATAAGATAGTAATATCATCCTTATCCAATTTACTGGGAATAAGAACTTTACATTTATTCCTAAGATCTACAGCCTCCATAGAGTACTCAGAAGTGAAAAGAGTCCTGTAGTAATCGGCAAAGGCTTTATTAATGATAACAGGGTCTGAGGTATCTTGGTTGTCAATTAGGAGTCTATCAATAGACTCCTTGGTGTCTTAAGAAGGTTGAAAAAGAATTTGGAACCATGGTCCCCGTTCTGGATCCAATGAGCGCAGGACCTGATTTTGGCCCCACGGATTCTAAATTGTTGATGTTTACTTAGGGCATCTTTAGCAGATATCACTTGGGAGACAAGGTCAATGTTGAAGGAGTCATTATGAGCCTTGTTCTCAGCTTCTTGGAGATTAGAAGAAAGATGTTTTTCAATGAACCTAAAATCCTTAGCATTCTTTTGACCAATGGTTTTGAGGAAACAATGACAAGCTGGGAGATTGATTTTCCATTTGTCAATCATGGAGAGATTAGGAAAATTGACCATTGTTAGGCCATTTTTCTATCATAGCAAAAAATTTTTGAAAATGGCCCACTTCCTTGCAAGTTTTCTTGAAGTGTCCTGCCATGTGTGCTTTTTGTTGTCACCTTGCTCTAGTCCAAAACACATGTGTTGAATTGCAAAATTCAGAAAGTTATTCGAGTTTCAAGGTCTACAGGAAATATTTTCAAAATCTGCCAGTGTCGAAAACCCACAGTATTTTTGAAAATCCATGATGTTTTCGGTCTATGTGAAAACCTTCATTATTTTCGACCTTATGCCTTCCCGCTTTTGTGCACTTGTCTTTTGGTGTCAAAAACTTTGTGTGTTTTCGATCCTCTTTCGTCGAAAACCCTATGTGTTTTCGACCTCGCACTTCTGCCCTATTTGTTAGCCCATTTCCTAACTGCGCAAGTGCAATGGATGGTGGGCCCGGGACTTCAAAGGCTTTTCCTGATTGGTTGTCGCATGGCTGCATGTCAGACTTTTTTGACATGCGATCATGTGACCACTTGCCACCTGTCCACGTGGTCCCAGCTCTTAGTGGTGTTCGGTTGCCTGGCGGTTAAGTTCTTCATTCCGTGACCTGGTGACTGTTAGTCACGTAATCTCTTCATGTCTGGCAGTTAGCGGCTGGCATCTCATGACCTAGCTGGCGGTTTGTCATGTAGTCACTGAATGCTTGGCAGTTAGTTGGTGGGCCCGATATTTCTTAGGCGGAATGACAATGCAGGGAGATCTACGGTTGCCACATGATCATAAGGAATATTCCTCCCCTTTGCGATCATGCGACTACCGTCTGATCTTCCCAAGGGGTAAGGATTTTTCTTGGTGGTGGGTCTAGTGTTAAGCGCTCTTGGTGGCATTGGAAGCTTCTCATTCGTTGACAGGTTTGTGACAGGGCATGCGGCAAGGTAAAGGGGGTGAGGTGGCAGTCTTGTTGCCTTGTCGCATGATCGTAAGGGCCATCTTTTGGCCTTGCGATCATGCAACAAGGGTGCCACGTTGGTGGGGAACGGTGACATGGTGCTGAGGTGGATGTGCTTGGTGGGACCATTACTTAGTGGCGGGTAGCGGCAGCGATTATGCTGGCGATTAAGGTGTGGGTTGTCACATGTTTGCATAGCCCATTTTCGGGCCATGCGATCATGCAACTAACCGCCGGACATTGCGGTTACGGGGTTCTAAGGTGAGTCCATGGTGCCAGTCTTGTTAGCGTGCTCAATTTTGATTGGTCATTGACTGGTGGTGGGGTCGAGGACTTTACATAAGGTTTGGGACCGACTGTCGACCACAGCTAAGAGTCTGCGGTTGCATGATCGCAAGGGTGAGTTGGGTGCCTTGTGATCATGCGACTAGGCATAAGATAAAACTGGATTCCTGTGGTGGTGAAATTCATGACCGTGTGACTGTGCAACTAAGGGCAAAACGTTAAGGAACATGAAGCCCGCGAATTGCATGGTGACCGTTGCAGTTTGAATTTGATTTTTTTGAGGATCTGTAGCGACCAAAGGTACCAAAATTCAATGCTTTCATGGCCAGATTTGACTGGTTAGGTGGTGCTTGCCGTTGCAGTGTGGTCCAGGGTGCCATGAGTGTTTGTAGGGATGTTTTGTTGTGTGGTGTGGGACAAATTTTGTTGCTCGAGGCTTTTTGCAAGAGTTTTTGAATTTTGGTGAAATTTTGATTGGTTGGGTGGTTGAAGTCCTAACCCTGGTTACCCGTAGCTTGTTGCATCCTACTGGTTTAGGATTCCAAGGTAACCAGTGTTATAAATAGTTGAAATTTTGACTATGTAATGGTTCTGAATTTTTGTCAGTTCCAGTGGTTGTATCAACATTTGGGAAAAACCTCAGGTATCTTTTGCATATTGTCTATGGTGTTTTCTGAATCAACCTCTAATGCAGGGATTTGAATCCACATACTTAATATAGTTTCTCAGTCTTGGATCTCTCCTTTAGTTGTTCTTAATGAATTCTGAGTTTTCTGACTCACTGCATTTGGTTGTTTATGTATATGTTTCATCTCTCAGCCTTGATTTAGAATCAGGTTAAAAGTCTCTGAGTGAAGCATAGATTCATTGGATTCAATCAGTAAGGACACTTGTAAGTAGTGTAAGAGGTGTTTAACTGTGTTTATGGCTTGGATTCTCAGATGAATCTAGTAGTTGTCCTTGTGTTCCATGTTCATTTCAGGTATAATGCCCAATGGGTAAGGAACTGATCTTAAGCTAGTATCCCTATGCTGATGCAAAGTGTTGCATGGTTGTCTGCATCCTGCAGGAAACCCAATTATATTTAATATCTCCAATCCTGCAATCCCTCATGGTTTTGAGGTCACAAGGCCATTTTACCCTTCATAGCAATAGGGATTCAATGAATGCCCGGTTAGCATTTAGTAATCCTTTACTATGATCTGCTATATAAATCCAAAAGTATAAGGTGTATAGTGAAGTTTGAATTTTGTCTGGATTAGGTGCACCCGCCTTGGTTTTGTAGAGCCAGAAGCAGAAGAGGGCATATTAAGACCCTATAGTTGGTCTAGTTGCCTTGCAAAGCTTTCACACTTGGATTTAACCATTCCTAACATCAGTCTCAAGGCATATTGGCAGTCATAAGTGGCATAAGAGTTTTCAAACACCAACAAGATGGTGACTCTACTGGGGACATGAAATAAGTTTACCAATAGGAGTATCCTAGAGTCTTGTTGTATTCAGTTTGGGGAAGAGTCTTATAAGTTTTCTAATCTAAAAATTGCTTTTCAGATTTACAAGTGTGCTACCTAGATTTGTTGATTGATTTATATGTGGCTTTGCTATGGGAGTGCTCAGAGTCTATTGGTGTTTCAAGATAGATTAGTAAAATTTGTGTCCTCTGAAGAGAGGTGGTGACTCTATGCTAGAAAGAACCTAAGTTGTGAAGTTTGTTGGGACTTCATTTAGCTGAGAAGAAGGTAGCAGCATTCAGCAAGGCAATCCAGGTATTCTCCATTTGATGTATTGCATTTGCATGGTCCTTATCAAATGGTTTTGTCATTAAAGAAAGGACATATAAGCATGAAGTATGTAGGAAAGATTCTATCACAAAAGAAGGTTCAATTCAAGTATAGATTTCTTGTCATTGGTCTTGAATATTTTCAAGTAGATGTGCAACAGTTGTAGCCAGTGATGGATGTTCACAAGGTTTCTTTTGTCAGAGAGTATGCACCATTTTGTTATGATGGAATACCTGGTTTCTCCAACAAAGTCCCTGATGAAATCAGAGAGTATCTACCAAAGTTCAATAGGAATCAGTGTCCATCAGCAAGAAAGCATGTGCAGGCTTTTTCTGATTTAATGTGTGATTTTGATGTCTGCCATGAGGATTTGTGGATGAGGTTGTTTGTGCAGACTCTTGAGGGAGATGAAAGGGAGTGGTTTTCATTTTTTCTTGCAGCCTCTATTTCTTTATGGGATGAGTTGAGTTCTTGCTTCATTGATTATTTTGATAGCTGGGTAGATGTAAAATCAATGTTGGACAATTTGATGGGAATTCAGATTGAGGGAGGTGAGTTAATTCAAAGATTTAATAGTAGATTCACTAGGACATTAATGGATATCCCTGAGGATTTTAGACCTCATGATCAAATTTGTCTGGTCATTTACTTGAGTGCATTTGACCAAAAAATGGGTTTCTTGTTGAGGGATAAACAACCACAAAGTCTACATCAGGCTTTTGAGGTTGCATTGGATATTGAGTGCAATCTAAAGTATGGAGTTATAAGAAGACATGCCTCTGCTAGTTTGCATTTTCAAAGTAGGGGAATGATCAGGAGGAGGTTGAGAAACATCAGTGCTCTCATCCCTCTAATTGTTGTATTAACCACAGTGTTGTATGTGAAGGTGAAATGAATTTTGCTTCCAAGGGTCTGATTAATGAGAAGCTGGTATCCTTGTCATCCAATGGTGGTGATGAACATTTTTAGATTATAGAGGATACACATCTCCCTTCGCATGATTTTCCCAAGAATAGTGATGATGATTGTGAAAATTCTTTGCCACCAAGTGATGTTGATACAGATGCTGAGAAAGGTTTTGACAGTGGGAACATGGATGAGGTTGAGAATGAATTACTTTCTGATGATATGTCATAGGGTTTCTCTCATGTTGTAGAAGTTTTTCTTTGCAGTCTTCTATGTCAGTGGGTGGTAGTGATGCTGATTACAAAGTCTTGGAAGTCAAAGATTTGTGGGGAAATCCATGGGATGGTTCTTCTGATGAGTACAACACTGATTGTTCATATGTTGATAGCAGTGATGGTGAGTCATGCTCTAGCTTTGATTCTGGATTCTCTTCTTCTTTTGAAGATGTGTATGATGATGGAAATAAAGACATATATAGTGTGGTTGCCAATGAGTTATTTGATGAGGACACTAGTGAGAACCAGTTGGCACTTTGTCCAAATTATTATGAGAAACAATTCCATGTTGTTTCTAACCCACTATTTGAGGAGTGTGCTCAGAGGATGGAATTTTTTGAGGATTACTCACCTTCTACACTTAAAGCTTCACATACAGTTGATCTAGAGTCTCCCTCACAAATGAGGCCAGTTGAAAGAAAGGTAATGCAAGATGAATGTTGCTTTGTTGATGAAGATGCATTACATTGGGACAACATTTTTCTTCTGCCACCAAGTAGTGAGAATAATGGTGATAACCTAGTTCATGATGTTGATCATGTGAATCATCCTTATGAGGATAAAGGTGTGACTTATCAAGAGAAATCAGACTTGACAAACCTGAGTAACCTGATATATGAGTATGTTTCAGTGGCCTTGGCTAAGGTAAGTGAAAGTGAGTATAGTTGCTTTTCTTTTGATATGCAAGAATGCATTAAAGATGAGCTGGATGATTGCAGCCAGGAAGAAAAGGTATCGATTTCTTGTCCCCTTTCATATGTTTCAATCCATGATGATTTTGATGATGCATGTTTTCCAAATAGTGAGTTTGTGGGGGAACATGTGAAGGAAGGCATTGGTGATGGTAAATCCAGAGTTGTTCTATAGTCTATGCTTAACAGTGATCTCTATCATCATGCATGTGATAAAGGTTTCAGTCTATTTGATTTTGTGAGTAGAAACCAAGTTTTTGATAGAGGAAAAAGATGGCACTCTTTTGGCATCCAGATGTTGCTTGTGTATATTCTGTATATCCTGTATAGTGGTGTTAGAGTTTTTGTGAGGAGCCAATCTGTGAAATTTTGGGATTAAAAGTGGGGTGAGGGCCTAATTGTTTTGTCTGGGTGTGGTCTGCTTCTCCCAGTGATTCTAAATTTTTTCCATGCCTGTAAGAGGCATGCATCCCCAACTAGAGCCACTGTTAGGCCATTTTTCTCTCATAGCAAAAATCTTTTGAAAATGGCCCACTTCCTTGCAAGTTTTCTTGAAGTGTCCTACCCAGTGTACTTCTTGTTGTCACCTTGCTCCAGTCCAAAACACATGTGCTAAATTGCAAAATCCAAAAAGTTATTCGAGTTTCAAGGTCTGCAGGAAATATTTTCAAACTCTACCACGGTGTCGAAAACCTACAGTATTTTTGAAAATCTATGATGTTTTCGGTCTGTGTGAAAACCTTCATTGTTTTCAACCTTATGCCTTCCCACCTTTGTGCACTTGTCTTTTGGTGTCAGAAACTTTGTGTGTTTTCGATCCTCTTTCATCAAAAACCCTATGTGTTTTTGACCTCGCACTTCTGCCCTGTTTGTTAGCCCATTTCCTAACTGCGCAAGTGCGATGGATGGTGGGCCCGGGACTTCAAAGGCTTTTCCTGATTGGTTGTCGCATGGCCGCATGTCAAAATTTTCTAACATGCGATCATGCAACCGCTTGCCACCTGTCCACGTGGTCCCAGCTCTTAGTGGTGTTCGGCTACCTGGCGGTTAAGTTCTTCATTCCATGACCTGGTGACTGTTACTCACGTAATCTCTTCATGTCTGGTGGTTAGCAGCTAGCATCTCACAACCTAGTAGGTGGTTCATCACGTAGTCACTGAATGCTTGGTAGTTAGTTAGTGGGCCCAATATTTCTTAGGCGGAATGACAATGCAAGGAGATCTACGATTGCCGCATGATCATAAGGAATATTCCTCCCCTTTGCAATCATGCAACCACTGTCTGATCTTCCCAAGGGGTAAGGATTTTTCTCGGCAGTGGGTCTAGTGTTAAGCGCTCTTGGTAGCATTGGAAGCTTCTCAATTGTCGATGGGTTTGTGATAGGGCATGCGGCAAGGTAAAGGGGGTGAGGTGGTAGTCTTGTTGCCTTGTCGCATGATCGCAAGGGCCATCTTTAGGCCTTGCGATCATGCGACAATGGTGCCACATTGGTGGGGAGTGGTGACATGGTGCTAAGGTGGATGTGCTTGGTGGGACCGTTAGTGGTGGGTAGCGGCGGTGGTTATGCTGGCGGTTAAGGTTGTCGCATGTTCGCATAGCCTATTTTTGGGCTATACGATCATGCGACTAACTGCCAAACGTCGTGGTTGCAGGGTTCTAAGGTGAGTCCACAGTGCCAGTCTTGTTAGCGTGCTCAATTTTGATTGGTTGCTGACTGGTGGTGGGGCCGATGACTTTGCATAAGGTTTGGGACCACTTGTCGACCACGGCTAAGAGTCTATAGTCACATGATCGCAAGGGTGAGTTGGGTGCCTTGCGATCATGCGACTAGGCATAAGATAAAACCAGATTCCTATGGCGGTGAAATTCATGACCGCGCGACTGCGCAACTAAGGGCAAAATGTTAAGGAACATGAAGCCCGCGAATTGCATGGTGACCGTTGCAGTTTGAATTTGATTTTTATGAGGATCTGCAGCGACCAAAAGTACCAAAATTCAATGCTTTCATGGCCAGATTTGACTGGTTAGGTGGTGCTTGCCATTGCGGTGTGGTCCAGGGTGCCATGAGTGTTTGTAGGGATGTTTTACCGTGTGGTGTGGGACAAATTTTGTTGCTTGAGGCTTTTTGCAGGAGTTTTTGATTTTGGTGAAATTTTGATTGGTTGGGTGGTTGAAGTCCTAATCCTAGTTACCCGTAGCTCCTATTGGTTTAGGATTCCAAGGTAACCAGTGTTATAAATAGTTGAAATTTTGACTATGTAATGGTTTTGAATTTTTGTCAGTTCTAGTGGTTGTATCAACATTTGGGAAAAACCTCAGGTATCTTTTGCATATTGTCTATGGTGTTTTCTGAATCAACCTCTAATGCAAGGATTTGAATCCACATACTTAATATAGTTTCTCAGTCTTGGATCTCTCATTTATTTGTTCTTAATAAATTTTGAGTTTTCTGGCTCACTGCATTTGGTTGTTTATGTATATGTTTCATCTCTCAGCCTTGATTTAGAATCAGGTTTAAAGTCTCTGAGTGAAGCATAGATTCATTGGGTTCAATTAGTAAGGATACTTGTAAGTAGTGTAAGAGGTGTTTAACTATGTTTATGGCTTGGATTCTCAAATGAATCTAGTAGTTGTCCTTGTGTTCCATGTTCATTTCAGGTATGATGCCCAATGGATAAGGAACTGATCTTAAGCTAGTATCCCTGTGCTGATGCAAAGTGTTGCATGGTTGTCTGCATCTTGCAGGAAACCCAATTATATTTAATATCTCCAATCCTGCAATCCCTCATGGTTTTGAGGTCACAAGGCCATTTTACCCTTCATAGCAATAGGGATTCAATGAATGTCCGGTTAGCATTTAGCAATCCTTTACTATGATTTGCTATATAAATCCAGAAGTATAAGGTGTATAGTGAAGTTTGAATTTTGTCTGGATTAGGTGCACCCGCCTTGGTTTTGCAGGAGCTAGAAGTAGAAGAGGGCATATTAAGACCCTATAGTTGGTCCAGTTGCCTTGCAGAGCTTTCACACTTGGATTTAACCAGTCCTAGCATCAGTCTCAAGGCATATTGGCAGCCCTAAGTGGCATAAGAGTTTTCAAACACCAACAACCATATTGATATTGCAGATAATCTAGATGGTGGCAAGGATATCTTCATTAAGAAGGAGACTGGTATTCAAAATGAATTTGGGGTTAGTAGGCCTAGGTTGAAAAGGGGTGAAATTGATGCTGACATAGGTGAAAATTTGATGATGATCAGAGAGAGTAGTGGTAGTAACGAGGACAGTGTGATTCTGGTTATCAGGAAGGAAAGAGAAAACATTTTGGTTACCATAAAAATGGTCAAGTCTGGAATAAATTCGGGAGTGGCCCTGTTGGAAGTTGCACCATGTGTACCATATCCCAGGGTTAGAGTCCTTATTGCCAGCCAAAGGGTCAAATAGGTTCTTGGAACTAATAAGCTTATTCCACTGAGTTCTTTCATTATCTTTCCAAACAAAAGGAATACCTCCAAATTTATCTTGCTGGGACTTAACCATGTTAAAATATCCTCCAACCAGCCAGGGGATATTAGGGAGAGTGGTCATCCAATTCCAGAGATTAGCCCTCTCCTTGGAATCATTAGGGGCATAAATAGAGAAAATGCCAAATATGTTATTATTATGATTAATGGTAATCCAAACAACCCTTTGGCAGGGAGAAGTACCATTAGCAATTATATATTTTCCCCAATTGGGGCTGATGAGGAGAGAAATTCCACCTCTGCCTCTATCATGATTGGTACAAAATTTAAACGCATCATTCCATATAAAGTTAAGGTTGGTTTCAAGCATGAAACTGATGGCTTTAACTTCTTGCAACATGAGAAAATCCAGAGAATTGAAAGAATTAAGTAAATGCTTAATAACAAATTTCCTATCTAGGGATTCAAGACCCCTCACATTCCAAGATAAACAATTCATTGGGAAACATTAGTGGGGGTAGAACACACAACACCAGCTTCATTAGCTGAAGGTAAGAGCTTAGTGGAGCTATCCCCTGTTTTCTTGCCAGAAGCTTTATTCTTGGACCCTAGACACCTTCCCCTACGTTTCAAAGCAAGGGAGTTAGTTTTAGGATCATCCTCATTTTCATATTGGGAATCTATTTCCATAGATGGCATACCAGGAGTGTTATTAATAGCAGGGATGATTTCTAAAGAGTAATCATCACTTAGTTCCTTGAAAACTTTTGGCGGGAGCTTTCGAGATGTTCCTTGAGAGAGATTCAGGCAAGAGTTATTGGGACAAACAACAAGGGAGCAAGGAGGGTTGTCACTACTAATTTCAATCATAGGAGGGCTATGGGAAGGGAATTTTCTGGAGGAGGCCAAGGCAGGAGCTGAAGCTCTCAGCCGGTTAATATTATTACCTTTTCACCTTTTCTTTTTGTTAACGATATGGAATCCATCGTCAATGTTGGATTCACCAAAAGCCATATCCGAAAGAGGGAAATAGATTTTAGCAGTAGGGGGAGCAAGAGCAACAGAATCAAGAGTAGGCGGAGGTTTGGAGGTAGGTTCACTTTGAGCAATATTGTTGATAGGAGGCAAATTAGGGTTGGTCGAGTTAGCTCATTGAGGGGTTTTAGCAGGGTTCTGGTTCTTTTTAATAATGGGGCAATCTTTTCTAAGGTGGCCCTCCTTTTGACACAAGAAACATGCATTTAGACCTCCCAAAATTTCAATAGGGAAAACAAAGGTTTCTTCCATGATATTAACAGAAATATCAACAGGGATTTCCTTGCCAGGTTGCAGAGAGATTAAGACCCTAGCATCCATATGTGGCACCAGCCTAACAATATCATCCATTCGGATGGATTTTCCCAATGGCTCAAGTAATTGAGGCAAGAATCACCATAAAAAGGGTGGGATGTTTTTCACCAGTATCCATCTAGGAGTCGAGAGGGCCAAAACTTCTTTGTGCACAACCTCTGGAAACCAAGCCAAAGCATGGAAAGAGGTGGATCCAATGGTCCAATATTGTTTTTTAAGGACTTCAGCTTGAGAGTCATGATTAACAAAGAAAATCACAAATAAACCTTTTTGGATCTGCTGGCAAAAAGAAATGTGAAATCCCATTTTTAAATTCCAAAAATTGTGGAACCAGTCATCAAGAAATTTTTTAGGACATTTATCAAGTTCAACAGTAGAAAAGAAAATCATAGTATTTTTTTAACCTATGCTTCTCCTTAATAATCTTAGCAATCATTTCAGGATTAGGAGCGATGGAAAAAGGGGCCGAAGTAACCGTAGAGCACTTACCGGAAGTGGCGGCATCGTGGGCACTGGCACCTGCAAGATTAAACTTGGCTTTCTCATCAACAACACAAGATGAATTGGCCACTGCTTTAGAGAAATATTTAGGTTTGCTAATAGGGTTAGGGGTATTAATAGGGATGCCATTAATGTCAGTGGCTTTTGGAGCAGTGGGAGAAGGGATAGTGGGTACGGCCTCTACCAAACGGTAGAGCGAGGGAGAATGAAGGCCAAGCACTTCATCCATATTAATGGCATAGTTAGAAAGGACTACACCTGGGATAGCATCACGACTGGGGACCTCCAGCTATCTCCCGCCGCTCCGTTCAACTCTACCAGAGATTGCCACCTTAGCAGCTATGAAACCTTCATAATTTCTAACCTTCACAATTTCCCTACTTCTACTTGATTTTGATTTTCTCACTACCCCTTACATCATATATATTTCATTATTAAGTATTCAACATATAAAAATAAATTATGATTATTATTTTATTTTCAAAAAAAATAATAATAATAAATTATAATTATAATTAATTACAAAATTAAAGGCAAGTACTTGGCCACTACGTGGCACTTGTTATTATTATTATTAAGGCAAGTACTTCGCCACTAAGTGGCACTTGTTAAAGTTATAGTTATTTTGAAAAAAAATTAGTATCATTCATGGAAATTAATTCAATAATTGATGGTTTCTATTATTACAAAGTCATTCTAATTGATATTTACTAAAGACATTTTCAAATTCAAGTAATCCTTAACAATCAACAAGATAAAATTGAAGATAAGAATAAAATTAAAGATAAATTATTTAGTAGACATACACTTGTATAAAATATAATTATAACTCATGGAATAAATCTATGCTACACAAAACTAACTTAACTTAGACCTATGAGACTAACCTATAGTCAACTTAAATCTTGAAAATAATTTTATGCATCTACATATATTAGAACATTAAAATTATACATCACTATTATTCTTGTTTTAAGACTATTATTACTAATTGAAACTAATTTGTAGTTAAATATAATATTTATTTTATTAATCAAAATTAAAATTCAATAAAATCATATTTAATTATTGAACCTTAAAGTTTTAATTTATGTCATTTTCAAAGGTTTTATCTTTGTAGATAAATTTAAATATTTATTATTATAAATAAATATTATTTTTAATATTTATATAAAATATTAAAATTAATTTTAAAACATTCAAAATATAACAACTTTATAAACAACTTTATTTATAAAATTTGAGGATTTTTACTTATTAGTATTTGCCAATAGGCAAGTACTAGTGATTAAAACTGATTTTTTCTACCAATTACAATTTAGTTTAATTTTATTTTGTTAAAAATAAATTATTTTCTATAGTCTATATGTAAATGGCTAAAACATTTAAGGTCTTATAGACCTATTTTTTAGGCATGAATAGATTTTATTGAAGTTTTTAAAAATTTATAAGAGTATTTTTATGATTTGTTTTTTTTTTTAATTATTTTGTTAATACTATTAATTCTAGTCTATACTATTAATACGATTTGTTTTATTTGAATTTATTCTAGTTTATACTATTAATTTTTACAATATATTATAATTTAAATAAAAACCTATGATATTATAATATATTTTTATTTTTATTCATATTTTTAAAATAACTATTTATGTAAAAACAAGTAATCCTTAACAATAGTACAATAACAAAGAGGTTTACCATAAGGTAATACTAAGAAGGGATTCATCAGATGGCAAACCAAGTGAACCAGGCGAAGAATATGCATGATTGGAACCAACGAGTAGGGATTCATCAGATTGGAGATCCAACGTAGCTTCATAGGGAAAAAATCTATGTTCAACGCAGTAGAGCTAGTGATCAATTTCAACAGAGCTACATTTCAGTTGCTAAGGGTCACGGGTTGCAACAGCGTCTGAACGTGCACGCAAACCCTGTTCATTAGAACAACAACAACAGGGATGTAGGATTTCATGTAGAGGACTTTGCTAACTTGGCACATATCTTTCGAGGCCCCCCGATCATCCAACCAGCTATTGTGCGGCACAAGGACCACATCGGCTTCCAAAGTTGCTCATTTGTGGAAAAGAATGTTGCATGTTTGAAAACTCCTCCACATTTGGAGACAGGAGCATTCCCAAGGACAATATTTTCTGGTAAAGTCATTATCCAGCCTACTAAGCCCTTTTTTGTCAACCCTAGATTCCATTTCCCCATAACCCAATATGCATCAGGCTTTAGCACTTTCAAAGTTGGGGAATCCTCATCCAAAGCGGCTCTGCGAAGTGATCACATGTCATTAGACAAAATGGGACCCAAAAAAATTGAATACCAAAATGACCAAGAAAAAAAAAATTCAAAAATAAAGTTAGCAGATCCAGGTTTAGGAACAAACCTAGACTTATTAAGGGAAAACAACCAATATTTGATATTTGCGAAGGTACCCCACCTGGATCTCTGGCAAATATCAATCATGTCTTCCAACAAGATAGTAACTCAAAAGGGGGCAGCTTAAATTTGTAGGAAGACATACCTATGGTACCCATTGTGAAGCACGGTAAGAGAACTGCAGATTTCCCTCCTATG
This sequence comes from Chamaecyparis obtusa, assembly GCA_027943335.1. Taxonomy (NCBI): domain Eukaryota; kingdom Viridiplantae; phylum Streptophyta; class Pinopsida; order Cupressales; family Cupressaceae; genus Chamaecyparis; species Chamaecyparis obtusa. The sequence goes on from BSBK01009968.1 coordinate 330,186, forward strand.
AATGACTGTACAAATAGGGCTCCCATTATCCCACCCAAAACTAAGTTTATCTAGCAAAAGAAACAGCTCCAAGAGATGGATTCACAGGACCTAGTTTGACTACATTCACTCTACTAGAGGATCCTAGCGTGACTATAATCACCTTACCAGAGAATATGCTGTAATTGAATATCGGCCTCCTTCGTCACATGACCCTTATCGGTAAGTTTTCTTCCAACTCACTATTGTTTTCAAATATCAATGACTGGGTGAAACAAAGCTAGATGGGTCTAAAAGATCTTTTATATACAAGACACTATCCACAAACATAAAGGTTGGTTTTGCAAGGGTATAGGCTTATATACCATGAGTTGGACCCCAAATTTTAACCCAGATCACTGCCCTATACAGTTTTTTCCACATTGGATCTCCTTTCCCCTACTTCCACTAGAATATACAGATCCAGACATTATTGAATGCATTGCTAATAAATTGGGTATTTTTATCAAGCATGATCTTATTCCCTTTGAACTCCATGCTCATGAAGTCAGAGTGTGCATCCTCATTGACAATAAAAAAAGCTTCAATCAGAAAATAAGAATTAAATCCAAATGGGGGGATTGGATCCAAAAATTCATTGTACAAGAACCATCTACGATTATGAAATATCAGCACATTCTGGGTCACTTTAACAATGAATGTCAGGAAATGCCCCATGGAGTTACAATTTGTTCAGATCATAATAAAGATCCTTTGGCCTATACACATCCAAAGTTTGCACATGACCTGAATGCCCCTGTTTCAGAGCTTCTAACTGACATCAGTTTACATCCTCAACATATGCAGGAAAAGGAGTCTTGGATTCAGAATCAGAGCTTATATGTCAAAATCTCCAATCTACTTTACTCTTTTTTCTCATTCTTATCCTACACCTCCTTTTGGTGGGAACAACCACATCCACCCCAAAGATTAGGTTTCACAAATAGTTCATCACCAGATATGTAGTCATCTTATATCAACTTGACTATCAATCAGTTAATGTTGCATGGAACCCCCATTATTTTACCTAACAATCAAGAGAATATATTTACTATCCCTGATCCAAATTGCAGAGATATGGAATCAGTTAATAAGATATTCATGGATCTTTCCATATAGATGATAGATGCGATTGCAGAAGAAGAATAGTTCCATCTTGATTCAGAAATAGAATTCAGTGAAAATTTGCTCTCTCATTCTCATTCCATAACTAAGCCTGCAATATCCAGTTTAGTTCAGTCCAGCACCCTAAATATTGCTGATCCTGATAACCCCCATCTTTCATGGCTCCAGCCCACTCTGGAGAACAACTTATTTTTGCTAGAATCTCATCCAGATATGGGTCCTCCAATGACTTCGAGGCCACCAAGAGAAACTTTCTTGGATATAAAAAAAAATCAATCTCCTCAATGCCAACCTGAAGATGAATTCATATTGGAAGAAAGTACCTGCCAAGATATGTTCATATTTAAGGATGATTTGGACCAAGCTAAGATGCTTGAAATCCAAAGGGAATTTGAATTACAAAAAGAAGCTCTTTTATATTGTGCATAAACTAAGGAAGAAGTGGAGTCCCCCTCTCTCTATCATATGCTTTCCATTGAGCAAACACCTTATCTTAGTCCGCAGCCTAAGAAAACTCCAAAAACTAGAGGTAGAAAACCAAAGGGTACAATAGCAAAGGAAGAAATTGTAGCATGAATTCAGTCCACTCTAGAAGAGAAATTTGGCTCTACTAAAAGATTGACAAGGAGAACAAGAGGTTCTCCTTGTCCATAATGAAGATAGCTTCATGGAATATCAGAGGCATTAATGCCTCTGACAAAAGAGGTAGAGCTAAACAAATGATTGACTCTTTCTAGGTGGATATAGTGTTACTTCAAGAAACAAAAAGGTCTCAACCAATGTTTGAAAAAATAGTTGGCAAATGGGTTTCATGGACCTCTGTCCATAGACAAGGGATCGGTGCTTCTGGGGGTCTAGCAGTATTATGGAATATGAAAACAATTCAAGGGCATATGATTACTTAGGACAACAATTGACAACTTCTCAAGATGACTAATTTTGACTTATCTATCATTCTTGTAAATGTCTATGGGCCCACATTGACATAAGACAAATTGAGTGTTTGGAATACAATCACCCACACCATCCAGCATTATAGTGATCAAAATGTAGTTCTCAGTGGAGATTTCAATGCTATCCTCAAATTGACAGAAAAAATTGGTGGAATCAGCCCTCTATTAGCACCCTGAAAATTTCATGGCTCTAGCCTTTTTCCCCTAGCCTCTGCAGTCATTTTTAGGTCACTGCCATTAGCCCTTGGTTCAAAAATTCAAAAATATAGTCGTTGCATACAAAAACCCTTTGCTTTATCCTTGGCCTTGTTATATTTTTGTGTTACTTTTTGTGGGTCACTTATAATCATAATCTACATGTGCTAATTAAGTCCTTTAAGCTATTCGATGGTTAGGTTTTCATGTCCGGTGGGGTCCCTTTTAATTTTTCCTAAGTTTCTACCCTCGGTGAATTAAATATTTTCCTATAGTCCTCAGCGCTTGATTTTTCCTTAAAGCCTAGGTCTCAGCGTTTAATTTTTCCTATGTTCTGGTTTAATATTTTTCCTCGGGCCCCTCTTTGACACCATCTCCATCTAAGAGTTGTCGCTAAAGTGCAAGGGTTTTGTCAGAGGTGTGCGAAGCTATGCCCGCCGTTGATTCATTTCCATGACTTAGCCCTTCCTTTCGAGCGGGTCCACTTGCCAGGTGTGCAGATTTCGCTATCTCTCATTGGTCCACCTATTAATGACTCAGAATGTTGTCAGTGGCACCGGTCTTCTTGGCTTTCAGGTGGATTAAAGTTTGTTTTAATCTTTTGGCTATCATTATTCCACCAGGTTTACTTGCTCGACTTTTAACGCAACGGTATAGTGACATCCGTTGATTCTCTTTAAGAAGATAGGTGGGTCCGTTGACACATATGTGCAGTTGGTGGTATCTCATTGGTCCATGTATTAACACGTTGGCATGATGGTAGTGGGACCTGATTTCTGGATGTGTCAGTGGGTCCTGATCTTGTCAGTGAATCTATGAATGATGTATAATCTTATGGGTTTTGTCAGAGGCTTAAGATCTTGGGATGGCTGTTGATTTTGTTTTGTGTCAAAGGGATGTCAGAGCAGGGAGAAGATTCTTCATCTGATGGTGGGTGTGAAATCTAATAGAATCTTGGAGGTCTATGCGAACTTCAGACGGTCTTCGATCTTCCTGATGTGGGCCCAGTTAAATTGCTATAGTCTTTTGGCGGTCCTAATAAAGTTTTACCAGCCGATAAATTTATGAAGGCTTCGCTTGTTCACATGAAATGATGGCGGTTCTCCAAATGTTTTAGCAGTTTAGCGAACAAGCGTTCGCGTAATCACTAAACTTTCTGGTGGTATTATAAAGTGTTTCGTGAACTGGTGGAGTCCTTTTGTCACTTGTTCGCTAAATGTGGGACTGAGGTTAGTTTTTTCCTATGGTCACCAGGTCGCGGAGTTAAGTGATGAGTTAGGTTTTCTTTCCGCGAACAGAAAAGGCATTATCGCACAATCGCTAGGAGTAAACCCAGGGTGGCAGTTGAGTTAAGATTTAAAAGACTGTGAAATAAAGAGATCTAACAGTTGCGACTTAAATTTAACCTGATTTTAAATTTAGACCACCGATTTGCTACTAGTGCTTGGAGGTTGCCATTTATTTTCAAATTTGAATTTGCAGAGGGTTTCTCAGTGATAGAAAGGACCAAAATTGAATGTTTTCACAGTTGGATTTGATTTGTTTGGTGGCGCTTGCTGTTGCAGTGTGGTCCAGGGTGTTCTTTGTTCATCTGTAGGAGTTTGTACCATGTTCTTTATGCTCGAGGTGTGCTGTAGGTGGCCACAAAGGGTTGACAATTTCAAATTTTCATGATTTACAGTACTTTCCCAGAGATTTATCATGAGTGCAAATCTTTCTCAAGCCTGGTTGACTAGTTTTCCTCCCCTGCATTTATTTTGTGACTGTTTCAGTTGGTCTGGTGGGTGAAACCCTAACCCTTACCCTAGCTGTCTGAAGCTTGTTGCATCCTAACCTATTTAGGATTCCAAGGCAGCTAGTGGTATATGTAGTGAAATGTTTTTTTTTTAAGGGTTCCTTCTTCTGCAAATTTTTGAGGAGAACTGGTTCCATGAAGGGTCCTTTTCCTGTAGATTTTCTCTATTTCTCTGCATATAGGGTGTTCTTCCTTCCTTTGTTGGTTCAGGGAATATGATACATGCTGTAATTGATTTGTCTTATGTATGAGGATTCAGTATATTCTTACTGATACCAAACTATCTCCATTTGAATTCTAAATTCATTAATCATACATCAAGGGTGTTTGATTTTTCTATTTGCATTGTCTATGTGTTTGCAAGTGGAGTTGTCTTCACAGAGATGACTGGTTTAGGATTATTTTTCATGTATGTATGAGCTGAGGTGTCAAAGATATGCCATGCTTGTCTTCTAGTGGATGCTGGTTAATGTATTATCTTCTTATAGGTCTCTTCTAAGGGGAGGGTTAAAATCCTTTGAATGGGTAATAACATACTTGGATACACAAGTGGGTTGTTAAAGTGAGGTTTGGTCATGGTGTGTGATTGATGTTAGGCATCAACATATTGATTATTTTGTCTTCTTGTTTCACAGTTGTCTATTGTAATAGGGTATTTGACTCTGTGGCCCATTGGATAAGGCACTGGTCTATCAGGGACTTAGGACATCTCAGGGGTACTTCAACCCATCTTTAAATCATTTACTTTCAGTTCCACCCTTTCCCTTTCATGTTGTTAGTATAGGTCTCTGGTCTTCAGACTCATTCTATGCAAGTAGGGCTATTGCATGAGATCTTGGTTTCATTGAGGTATAGGATACCTATAGGGGTTTGAAGACTATTCCACAATAATTTATCTATAGGCCTATTATTTATCATGAGGTGTCTTGAGTGTGCAGATAAGGCAATACCCGCCTGAGTGATGTGGAGCTCAAAGAAGAAGGAGGATGTTGTCTATCCTCATCAATTGGTTATGTTTTCTTGTCAAACTTGAGTGCCTAATTTGAGGATCAAGCCCACCTTTTGATTCAAGTTTGGTCCTACAAGGAAAAGAAACCAACACCCTCCTCCCAAGACTATTCAGGACTTTTCATCCTTCATTTTGGATAACAACCTTGAAGATATTGTGCCGACAAATGGTTCTTTTACTTGGACAAATAGGATAGCAAACTTTGCACAAATTACCTGCCGACTGGATAGATTTATGGTCTCTCAAGAATGGAAACTTACTAAATACACCTTCCAATCAGAAATTTTGGCTACTCCAGGGTTTGATCACTTCCTGATAGCCCTCTCCATAAAGGATTCTTCGAGTTTAAGGGGCCACCAACCATCCTTCAAATTTGAGAGGATGTGGCTTCACCATCCTCACTTTATCCCTCTAATTAAACAATGGTGGATTAGTGCCCCAAGAGTTGATGGATCTAAGCTGCACCAGTTTGCTATGAAGTTGAAACATGTCAAAGCATTGATAAAAAAGTGGAATGAATGGGTTTTTAAAAACATATTCAAGCATAAAGATATAGTCAAACAATAGTTAGATGATATCCACAAGCATATTATACAACATGGTATGAATAATGGGACATATCATAAGTAGAAAGAGTTACAGTTGGAGTGGGAAGAGCTCTGTAGCTGGGAGGAAGAATACTAGAGACAAAAGGTGATAGAACTATGGCTTCAAGAGGGAGATAAGAACACATAATATTTTCATGCCTCAGCCAAATAGAAAAGAGCAGCATCCTAAATCTGCTCAATCAAAGCTATCGATAATGGAAAAATTCTAAAAAATGCACAAGAAATTCAGTCAGAAGGAGTTGGTTTCTTCAAGAAGCTCCTCTCTCCTAAATCAGGCCCCTCACCAACTCAAGCACAAATCAATAATATCCTTGACACCATTCCTTCATTGATTTCTCAACAAGACAACATGCAGCTCATGGCTCCATTCACTCTTGACAAAGTTCGCAATGTGGTTTTTTCTCTCCCTCTAGACAAAGCCCCTGGCCCAGATGGATTCACAGCCCTCTTTTTTCAAGTTTGTTGGGACTCTATTGGTGGGGAATTGTTAGGAGTCCTTGAGGAGTCAAGGAAAAGAAAATTTATTTCAAAGTATTTCAAATCCACTAACATTGCTATTACCCCAAAAATGAAAGAACCACAAACATTTGCTGACTTTCATCCAATCTCCCTTGGCAATACAACATACAAGATTATCACTAAGGAAATATATTTGAGATTGCAGCACCTTATCACATTCATTATTTCACAAGAGCAGGGTGGTTTCATTCCAGTATGAGAAACTATGGATGGGGCTTTGGTTGCTCATGAAGTTATCCACTCTATTAATAATGATCATTCATCTAGTTTTGTCATCAAGTTGGATATGATGAAGGCATATGACAGAGTGTGCTGGGAGTTCCTTCTACAAGTTCTTCACAAATTTGGTTTCTCCAAACAATGGTGTAAATGGATTAAAGCCTGTATATCAGGGGCATGGTTTTCTATTATCATTGATGGAACCGCAGATGGATTTTTCTCTTCTTCTCAAGGGGTTAGGCAGGTGACCCACTTTCACCATTCCTCTTCATCATAATGGCTGAGGCCCTTAGCAGATCCATTCAAAAAAAAAACTTTTTGGGGCTTTGGAAAGGAGTCCATATTGGTGGGATAGACATATCAATCACACATTCCTTGTTTGCATATGATACATTGTTGTTTGGGATGTTGGGAGTCAACGAGGCCAGACAGATTAAATATATTTTAGACTGATATTCAGAAACATCGGGTCAAAAAATAAATGCACAAAAATCAAAGATATTTTTGTTTAAAACAAGTCCTCCCTTAGCCAATAAAATTGTCCAAATTCTACAATTCCCAATTGATTCTCTCCCTTCCACTTGCTTGGGTATCCCCTTTTTTGTTGGTGCAAACAATCCAAATTACTGGTTAGTATTTATTAATAGAATCAAGAGCAGAATTGTGGCTTGGAAAGCCAGATGGCTTTCATTAGCCAGTAGAATTTTACTCATCAAATTTGTCCTCTCAGCTATACCCAATTATTACCTAGCAGTTCTTAAAGCCCCTTCATCAATCATTTAGCAAATTCAAAAATTAATAAGAGACTTTTTATGGTCAGGAAACATGAATAATGCAAAGCAGATCCCACTCATTTCCTTAAAAGATATGGCCCATGTTCCAAGCCTAGGGGGAGCTGGTGTCCATGACTTGAGAAATCGGAACATGGCCTTTGGGGGCAAGCTAGTTTGGTATATGGTCACCAGACATCAAAATAAATGGTGCCAAATCATGCAACAAAAATATCTTGATAATTCCAACCCAATTCGAGTCCTCTCAATCTTTGATCCCCCCAAAGGCTCAGCAATCTGGAACTTCATGATCTCATCAAGACAGGTTGTGCTTAGGCATGTCTCTTGGGAGGTTAACATGGGATCAAATATCAAATTTTGGAGAGACTCACAGAGTGGGTTACCTATCCTTTTAACCCCATTGATCCCTCAAGATATAATATCAATTTCAGAAAATACATGGGGTACTCAACTCATAAACTGTCTCTTCTATGTGTATTTTTTCAAGGAAAGTCATAAGGAAAGATCCGGATGAATTAAATCTTTTAGTGCCACATAAAGATTTATTACATAACATACTCTCCTTGAGAGTAGTTCATTTATTAGTTAAAGAAGACTATCTACTATGGGCAGTGATGAAGGATGGTAAGTATTCAATAAAAGAAGGTTACAAAAGCTTACAGTTTATAGAGTCTGATATGGTTTCTTCTCATGCTTATTCTTTCTACTTGAATCAGGTGGTTCTCCCTAAGTCAGGATGCTTTGCGTGGTTGGCATTAAGAAACAGAATACTAACTAGTGACAACTTGAGAAGTTCCGCATCACACAACCCTTCAAATGCAAGCTCTATGATGATCACTTTGAGAATTTTGATCACTTATTGTTGACTTGTACTTTTGCACAAGATTTTTGGTCCTTTGTCCTTAACAAGCTTCATTATTTTGCCCTCTTGCCTAATAAAATCTGGGACCTATTCCAATCATGGCCAACTTTATACTCGAATTCTTTATTTTTAGATTTATGGAGATGCATTCCAACTTTAGTTGTGTGGTCAATCTGGTGGGAAAGGAACAAACACATTTTTAGAAATATCTCCTCACAAATTGAGGAGGTCCTAAAAGGCATTGAGAAACTAATTTCTGAAGTAGTCAATGCAAGTGAAAACCGATGTAAAATCAACCCAGTAATATCACAATGGGATAGTACTGTTCTCAGAGAATGGAAGATGTCACATATTCCATTAGGCTGGGGTCCTCCAAAATAGGGATCATCACAAGTGGATCGATCAAAAATCAAATGGTACCCACCCCCTCATCACATATTGAAATTAAATTTTTATGGATCCTCGCATGGAAATCTAGGAAACTCATACCTTGGTGCTTGTATAAGAGACTATGAGGGAAATCTAATAGTATTCACTACTTCCCCATTACCTATAGGATCTAACAACATGGCTAAAGCACAAGCCTTACTTGTAGGACTTATTCTGGCAAAATAGGGTGGATTCAAAAATATTCATATTGAAGGAGATTCATTAGTAATTATTATGGCTTGTATCAAGAGGAAATCTTATAACTGGCAGCTTGCATATATCCTTAAACAAACATGGTGTATCATAGACACATTCCCTTCCATATCTATTTCTCATACATTGAGAGAAGGCACTAAAGTCATTGATTATCTAGCTAACATTGGATGTGATGGAACACAAATTTTGTGTTTAACACTGAACACATATCCTCAAATATGTGGTGACCTACAAAGATTAGTGAATTCAGAAAAACCAACAGGTGTGGGATAATAATAGCATGCGATCTCACTTGATTTCTTCATCCACAATGTGATATGAATATGCCATAATTATTTGGAGAAGCAACAGGACACATGTCAAATACTCATTACCATAATCAGTTCTTTGTCACTTGCCTACTCCTTACAACACATGAAGGAGATCTAATAAAAGCGTCGGATGCTCAGTACATGGAGTACATAGTTGTGTTTGTACGACTAGCTGCCAATTCTCCATTGTCCAACTGTAGATGAGACGAGTGGATACTTTACATACTCGGGCAGTCACCCACAGTGATATTTGGTAGCCTCACACATGCCTCTAATCTTTTCGCCAGAAGGGCATTCAGTTTTAATTAATGTCGAAAGATCAACTTGGATTCGACATTATTATTCACAGGGATTATTTATATGTCATTCCAACCAAGTTTTTTCATATACTATCTTTGTTGAATTCCGTAAAATGGTGAACCCAATGGAGGTTTGTATCCAGTGCAAAGATTGTGCACATTTTCACAGTGAGATGCTTCTAAAAAATTATAGGGTTTGGATTCCGCCCGATGAAGATGAAGAAGCGCTACCATGGATCATCATTGACTTCCTGCTATAGGAAATGTTTATCATCTCTGCTTCAACTCAACATTCCATTAAAATCTTAATTGGAGAAGAAATTCTCTCCCCGAGGTCAAAGCAATTTCTCTATCCATCTCAGGTAGTGTCCATTTTTCTTTCGAATGTTATGGACTTGCTGCAATCTGTGCAAATTTTGGAAATTTTGGCTTTTAAATTTGTGAAACCCCACTTTTGGGATGGCAACAAGTTACAAAGGGTGTTGCAAAGATATGACCTTTGGCTTAGTCATGCATTGGTGGGTGACCTTTTTTCCCTACATAAACTACTTAAGAGCCATGCGTGCATGGCTACCTATGATAGCATAAAGCATGCACTGGAAAAATAGAACTTTAGTGATGTTGAAGGTGCTCTGCATTTGTATGGTAATGAATTGGGGCTTAAACTGGAGTCAAAAATCAAAATGGTCATAAAGGCTCTTCTCTTGCTAATTGAAGCACCATATGCTACTACTCCAGCAGGGTTTACAGCTTACACAATCCCCTTCCTTGATGTCCCACCACCATTCACACTAACCTCAAGTGGAAACGTAATATTTGTAGGTGAAGCCAGTGGCTCCTTTGCTCAACCTATTCAACCACAGTCTGCTATTTTAGGGTAGAATGATGCTAAACCTGATAACAGGGGCCCTCAAGATAATGCATATGATGCCAGGTGGAATACAATCCCAGAGCCGCAACGAATCCCAGACTGCCTTCAGGATGGTCACCACATTCCCAACCAGAATATGTCCCACAAACTTATGATGCCATGGAGGAATAGCTGGTAAGGTGGAACAGTGTGATTTTTTGTAGGAAATTCATGACCATATTTTCCTATCTTTTGATGATATTAGTCATTTCAGAACAATATTGAATATTTAAAGTTGAAATGTATTGATCTCCAACTTCATGTTTTGTCAAAAATAGGCCATGGCCTCATGATTGTAATGTATATAATTAGATTAGACGTTAAATCTCAAACTTGATAAGGAGACATTATCACCTTGTGTATATATAGCGACGATGTTGGATTTTCTTCCTGATTCTTTCTCGATTGAGCTCTTTTTGAATCAGTTTTTATAAATATATACAGTGGTACCCCCACTTTTGATTAAAAAAAAAGTAAACCTTAACAATCAACAATATAAAATTAAAGATAAGAATAAAACTAAAGATAAGATAAAATTAAAGATAAATTATTTAGTAGACATACACTTGTATAAAATATATTTATAACTCATGGAATAAATATATGCTACACAAAACTAACTTAACTTAGACCTATGAGACTAACCTATAGTCAACTTAAATCTTGAAAATAATTTTATGCATCTACATATATAGAACATTAAAATTATACATCACTATTATTCTTGTTTTAAGACTATTATTATTAATCTAAACTAATATGTAGTTAAATATAATATTTATTTTATTAATCGAAATTAAAATTCAAAAAATCATATTTAATTATTGAACCTTAAAGTTTTAATTTATGTCATTTTTAAAGGTTTTATCTTTGTAGATAAATTTAAATATTTATTATTATAGATAAATTTTTTTTAAATATTTATATAAAATATTAAAATTAATTTTAAAACATTCAAAATATAACCTAAACAACTTTATTTATAAAATTTGAGGATTTTTACTTACTAGTATTTGCCAATAGGCTAAGCAAGTACTAGTGATTAAAACTGATTTTTTCTACCAATTACAATTTAGTTTAATTTTATTTTGTTAAAAATAAAAAAATTTAAATTTTTTAAGTTTATAAATTGTAAAAAATATTTTTTGATGAAATGATTGGCTAAAACATTTAAGGTCTTATAGACCTATTTTTTTAGGTATGAATAGATTTTATTGAAGTTTTAAAAAAATTATAAAAAAAATTTTACATTTGTTTTTTTTTAAATTATTTTGTTAAGTTTTTAAAAAATTATAAGAGTTTTTTTTACGATTTATTTTTTTTAATTATTTTGTTAATACTATTAATGCTAGTTTTTTTAAAAATTATCTTGTTAATACTATTAATTCTAGTTTATACTATTAATACGATTTGTTTTATTTGAATTTATTCTAGTTTATACTATTAATTTTTACAATATATTATAATTTAAATAAAAAATTATGATATTATAATATATATTTATTTGTATTCATATTTTTAAAACGACTATTTATGTAAGAAAATTACCTGATTTTATTTTATTATAATTTTATTTTTCATACAACAACAGTTATAATTAATTTTTATAAAATAATATTCATTTCTATAAAGATTATGACTATAAAAATATTTAGAAACTAAAATTTAGAATTGGCTGAAAATAATTTTTCTAGTAGTTTAGCAACTAATCATTTCTACATTTCTTAAAACCAGAAATAAATAGTAAATTTCTAATCATTTACTCGATTTCTTAAAAAATCACTTAAAAATCCATAATAATTTCCATTTAGGGAGGTTGGCTTTACGTCTGGAAAACTCTTTAGTAGCCATGTGACAGAACATTACGCTACCATCTTTGACATTTTGAATATCTATATTTTAATTGAAACGTGAAAATGAGAAGGGCCCTATGATTTATAGAGCAGTATTAACATGTATATTTAAAACTGTAAACAATAGTATAATGAAATGGTGATTAAAGTTGAGCGACTGTGATCAGACTATTTTGGTACAGGGTGGGAAATACATTTTGAAAGAATTGTAGTTGAGGATGGAAGTAACGGTGGACGGATAAGGAAGACTGCTGTGGGCCACGCTAATGAAACACCTTCAGCCTCTCGAAGGAATCTCCAGCCCCTGCACCACCATTTCATAATGTTAATGGTGGCAGATCAAAATGATAAAAAGCTAAAATTGAAAAATAATCCTGCAAGACCATTAGCGTTAGCGGATTGAGAAGCGCTACTGACCATTTAAACCCTCTTTTGCTTCATTTAATGCTACCATTAAATGTTTCTTTATACTGCTTTCACCAGCGGTGCAGGTAGCAGCAGTAACTAATTTGGATGTTAATGGTATTTTGAGATGGATTGTGTGATTAAAAGGATGGCAGCTGTAACTAATAGTATAGTTGGTTTACCAGACGTATGTTTTCTTACTTTCAAAGATTTCCAAATTGTTTTCTGTGCAGTCTCGGATTTCGTTCTGGCTGGTTTACATCTGTACTCTCCAGGTACGTTCTTGAAATCTGGATTACTTCATGTTTTAATGGGTATTCATCACTGTTTTAAAACACACATGCTAAGATTTACATCTATTTCAATTTTTCACTTTTTGGAAACATATGCTATTTGGAAATGAAACGCTTTTGGATAAACAATATTTGGGAATGAAATTTTACGCACAGTCGCTTTCCAGTTCTTTGAATTGTACTTCAAAGATTCTTGGGTGTAGCAAAAGTCAGTTATCCAAGTTGTCATCTAGAATGGTACTGATGATGAGGATACTGTGAGAAATTTAAAAAGTGGTATTTTTCATTTTGTTGTCCTCTCACGTTGAAGCTATCAGAATTCAAAGGATGTTTGTGTGAGAAGATTGGTAGGTTTTGTTAATTCATTATGTAAGAGGAAAAAAATGACAATAATTTATTCCTCTTTAATGTTGATGATATAATATTTGCTAATGTTCTTGACATAGAGGGAGTGATCTGAATATGCTCTTTGTTACCTATACAAGGCTTGAATAGATGTGCTTACAATTTCTTTACTATTCAATTTCTTCATTACTAAAATAAATCTAATAATTGTGGTCCCTCATTTGAACCACCTGCTTATGTCATAACATCTTATCCATTTTTGCAATACTTTGGAGATACATTTGTCGCAAACTCTATAGTATTTGTTAATTTCTAATAATTATCCATTTTTTTGGAATACTTGGAGATACATTTGTCGCAAACTCTATAGTATTTTTTAATTTCTAATAAATATGTTTTCTTTTGTTTATTTGAAATAAGAAGACAAATCACAGAGAAGGAAAGATCAAATTCAAGTCAATCTATTGAGAATAAGGATTAATAGAGTTCGAGTACATTTTTCAAAAAAAGATTTTTAAATTTGTCCCCCTACTTTTCATTGGTTGAGGGGCAACTGTAATTTGTTTTTAAACCTATTTTATTTTCAGTCAAAAGCGGACTCAAGGTAAAAAAAAGTAATATTATAGCAGCGTGCAATATTTTTTTAATTTGGAAGCGTTTTCTAAACCTAGGCTGCATATACAGAATCTATCTTGGTTTTTTTAAGCCAAAGAATTGAAAGGACAAAAAAATTAATGTTTGAAATCACAAATTTGTTTGTCATTGTCGATTATAGGGAATTTAATTCCAGAATTGGCAACCAGAATGACTTCAAATCTTGTCAGTTTTGATAAGGATCACAGAGAAGCTTTATTAAAGTCGATTGTTTCTAATGATTCAATCCCAAAAGCTTGAAAAAATAAATATCAATGAGCTAGTTGATGAAGAAGATTCTTTAATTATCAATAGTTTGTAACCAAAATTTGAAACTTCAGCCAATAGGATTTTTTCACTAGCTTTCAGATTTTTTCCTTTGAGAACGTCAATCGCAAACCAAATAGAAATAATTGCAAGTCAATGAGTCCATTTATAGACAACCTCAGAGTGCACTTGCGACATATTATAAGGGAAAATCCAAAAAAGAATAGCTTACAATTCACAATATAAACACTCACATCTGGGCTGAAGAACACTCACATCTGGGCTGAAGAAGAACAAAATCAATTTTGATTTGGGGACATTGCCTAATGCATTTTGTTGCAGGAAAAAATCAATATAAGTCTTCGTACATTGCCTAATGCATTTTGTTATAGAACAAATTCAATATAAGTCTGATTAGATTTAAATTTTGACACCATTAAGTACATCCAAATTTTGAGATTAAAAACTTTCTCTTCTCTTAATATGCTCCAAAAGTGCATATATACAATTAAAATGCTCTAAAAATGCTTACATACAACTCAATGATCGCTCCAACTGAATGCAGAAAGTTGGGAGATATAACTGGAGTGTATGGATACTCATCATTGGTGATTTCAGATAGGAATTTGATCTAAACAGAGTGTCCATCCTAGCTTATTTGATTGTCTCCATCTGCTCAAATGATGCAAGGAAATAGCTCATCAGAAACCAATTTTGAGAGCAATTTGTTTGTAAGCCATTGATTCTCTTGCATAGAAATCTACATGCCCTCTCCTCTGCCCAAGAGAAATCTGCCAGCTTCCATAATGCACTGAAAACCCGTAACACTCGATCATCTCCTGCTCACAAAGATTGAAGAAAAATTGTAACAATAGGGAAATGAAGCGATGTAATTGGGTGGAATGGAAAACTTCAATCACCGTTTAGCGTTTTAACCCTCTGCAAGAGTTCTCTGCCATGGCAGGAACTAATAACAACAGAAGTGAATGCATTGTATATTCAGTTGCTGGTCTACAATTATAAGTAACTGTAAGGATCCTTGCCTAATTGCACCAAAAAATTGCTATTTCTCCCAAAGTCATTTCATCAAACAATTCCTATGTAATCAAACCAATAGCTTAATTGAATTCTTTAAATGCATAAATTTCTGAATAAAGGTGACAGTTTACTAAATTAAAATATATGAGCATGCAATTACATGTTTAGGCAATCATTTAAGTGCAATGGATAGAATTACTCATAAACATATTAACTTAGAATTTCATTTATAGTCTGAGCCTTATTTAAAAGAATTTTGATCTCTCACAGTAACATCATACAATGGACAAAGTACACTGCTCTGACTTTTGTTTGCAAACCTGTGAAACCCTCTGATCTGGCCACAAGAAATGTGCCAGCATGCATATTGCACGGTCTGCAGGTAATAGTCGATCAACTTTTTCATTAAAAAAGGGAGAAAGATTGCAAGTGAACATTGCAGAAGGGCAATGAAACAATCTGATTTCTGAACATTGCAAGTGAAGCTTGCATCTGTTTCTGTTACTATCCTCATACGTTTTGAATGCGTGAAACACCTCATGAGGGGATGCAAAGTATGAGAGATATATTAGTGCCGATAAAACATTTGCAGAGTTTGTTTACCATCATCAACAATTTCAGTTTCCTACATTTTGTTTGTGCAATCCATTTTAAGAACAATTTAATTTTTTTGTTGAGAAAACTCATATGATAGTACAAAGAATCCCTATTGAACGAGTATAAAAAGATGAAGAAGATTTGACCGTAACATTCATTGTACATATTTTAGGAGCTGCGTTAGCAACACTAAATGGATATGATATCAAACAGGTTATCATGAAAGAAAATGATAGGAAATCAATAACTGTCAGAAGTTTTGGCTTTCCATCTCCGCGTCTAGGAAACATAGCATTTTCCCAACATTTGCAGGAGAACGGTGTTAAAGAGTTGGGAATGGGAGGTTAATGAAACTGGAGGGAAGCAAAGGGTACCGTCTACAAAAACGTTCCATCCTAGTGTCTGCTTACACGTTTTATTAGATTTACTAAGTACATGTTCTAGATGATTTCAGTACAATCTTCATTTACAATCTTTTATTATTTTTAACTGTTTAGACTTTTATTAGACTTATATAGAGTAGAACTATTGCTTAGAAATTTATTTTTTACACTCACCAAATTTACAAATTTCAACTTTTTAAAAGTCTTAGAAAAGTATATATAACATGCAAATTATTATAAATGTTCACAGATTTTATGGGCATTTTGCAGATGGCACCATTAATCAATGACCTTGAACAGCCGCTGCTTGAATCTGAAGAAAAAATTGAAGCAAAGATGAGGAATACAACTAAAAAGCTGGAAAAATTTAACATCATTTTGATGCTGTCAACAGCGATCTCGTTCATCATCACTGTAATTGCTATCAGGTTTTCCAACAAGAATTGCGTTGCTTTCAAGGTTTCGGACGAATATCAAGCGGATCGCTTTGCTTTCGCAATGTTTGTGGTGCCATATATGATGGGTGAATTTAGTTCGTTCGTATGTGTTATCATCCTTAAATTGATCTGTACAAAATATAGTCACATTTTGTACGCCAAAGCAAGTCTTTGTATCATAACAGTAATGTACATGTTGAGTTGCCTCGGAGTAGTTGATTTGATGATGCAGTCCAAAGAAAAATACGTTGCAGTTTTAGGGGTTCTGGTGATAGTGTGTCTTGGTCTTGATTATATCGTTTCACTGGACTAGTTGAGTTGGTTCTCTTCTCACATTCAAGACAATCTTGTCTTCAAGTTTGTAGGATTTTATTCTAAACAATTTCTTAGTAGTTTGAGTAGTTCTCATACGCAGAGAAACACAGCACTTCGTCTTCTCTTTGTAGAATTCAACTACATTGTAGAAGACCGCATAATTTGGTTTTGACCTTCGAATTGCAATTGAGATTTTGAGATTTTGTATTTGTTTGGAGTATTTAGAGAAGGGAAATTTTTGATGGAAGGTTCTGTGAGGCTGTGTAGTAAAGGTAACGAGGTATGATTCAGGTCTCATTTCTTATGATGTAGGAGTTTTGGAGAAGGGATATTTTAATTGTTTGACATATTTTAGATTTGAGGTGACTTATAGAAGATAAAACATTAGATTTAGATTCTATATTAATGAATATGTCTATTATATAGATGTATATATTATTGTAATAGATTGAGAACTTCTTATCAAAATGGATCAATGCTAAACAATTTACTAGGGTAGAATTTGTTATAGATTTATGTTGGCAATAATCAAATATTACATAAATTTTTAATTTAAATATTCAATAATTATCTTTCAATATATATTTTTGTTATTTCATTTGTGCTTATTAACTATTAGATAAAACTTTATTCATAGAAGATACTATTTTAAGAACATTAAATTTATATTTTTATAATTTGAACTCAAATTTTAGGGAAATTTGATAATTACGAGAAAACAATGAAAAACTTAAATTTTTTATTTTTTATATAATACATTTGATTACTTGTAATCTTTTTGACTAAATTGATAATACTTCATAGCGTTAATATAATTTTATTTTAAAGACTTGTGAGTTACATTAATTTGAAAGTCTAAGCTTGCTTGAATATAAGAGTTAATAGCCCTTCTTGTTATTATTATCTAAAAGGCTACAAAAAGACTTCAACCTTACACTATTTCAAAGTATTAAAGTCTATTTAATTAATTAGGACATATAGACAAACTTAATTACTTACAAGTCTAAGGAAATCAAATACTTAGTGATTTTTTTTATTTGTTTTTGGATATATTCATTATGATAAGAAGTTGGTAAAGGTTGAGATTCTAAATTTAGAATATTAATTTACTAAGTATTGCTACATAATCTTATGTCACCTTTAAATGAAGGCATAAAATTTTACATTAGTAGGAAAATATTGTATGTGTGAATTGTTAAATTCATGGGAATTAATTTAACAATCATTATTTTTATGTTTATATTTTTTACATATTATGTCAAAATAATGGCTAATGTGG
This sequence comes from Chamaecyparis obtusa, assembly GCA_027943335.1. NCBI lineage: Eukaryota > Viridiplantae > Streptophyta > Pinopsida > Cupressales > Cupressaceae > Chamaecyparis > Chamaecyparis obtusa. The sequence goes on from BSBK01009968.1 coordinate 348,290, forward strand.
CTCATGAAATTATCTGATTGGAAAATAATGTTTTTCATGTCATTATCTTCCAAAGTGCATGCTTAAGTTTTGAGTATTTGTGTTCAACATTTGGAAAAAATATTTTTCAAAGTATATAAGTTTATAGAAAATTTGTATGTGTTGAAATATAAAATTTTAATTTTTTTCATTTTGGGTAAAATATATCATATAGTATGTATCATTATAGAAGGTTGTCTGAGGTTTAAGGAGTATTGTGTTTTCTTTATTTTTGCCTAGTTAAAGAAATACATAATTTAAATGAATAATATTTACACATAAATACAAAATAACTACATGAGATATTTCTAAATTCTCACAAGGATATGTGGAAAGGACCATTAAGGAAAAGAAAATAAGTCTAGCATTATTTTAGACCAAAAATCTTGGGAACAAAATACACACTTGATATCATTTTGTTGAGGATATTCATGAAATGGAAGAATGCTCCTTAAATCCATGTGATTGATACCCATGATGAAACTTCATTGCTACTACCTATTGCAACCGTATCTTATATTCTATACCTTAGATTGCGTATCTAATGATAATTTTTTGAATTGATTATAAATTACTAAAAAAAAGTAGCATACAATTATAGTTTTAGTTCATAGATACAAATATCCTAGTTACAAATAAGGTATATAATACAAAAGAGTTGTTGTAAGTCATGCAACACCTTCAACAAATATAACTCTTAAAGAAACCTAGAATCTAAAACATTTTCTATACACAAATTTATTCCACCAAACTAGGGATCATTTTTTTTAAAACAAATCATTAGATCTCACCATCTCTAGCAATGAGTCATCATCATGCGCAATATGTTTATCTTTGAATCCCATGTCCTCAATTAATGTCTCTTGGTGGTTTTTTCTTGTTAAATTTATTTTGAAACTCTAAATAGTTTCTCATGAATTATGCATTATCTTCCCTAAGAAAAGGTCAATCACTAGCATATTCAATATTTTATATATTAATTAAGGTCTTCCTTGTGTCAGTTAGCTTTTGGAATTTCTCTTTTGAGATCTCCATAGTAGTAGTAACATACACATTAATAAGGTGAAAGATTAGTCTTCTTGAAGAATTTGTAATAAATCACTTCTTACTTGAAAACAAATCATCTTTCTTGGGTTTCCAAATAAATCAATAGATTTCAACACAAAAAAGTAAGCCAACAATGGCTATAGGCTTTATATATAGACCATCTATAAATTAAAACAAGATCTCAAGCTTGAACATATTACTATCAACCTTGCACACTCCAAATCAAGAAAGAATAAAGACCAAACCTCTCTAGTAAAAAAGAATCTAGAAATACATATTCAATACTTTTAGGAACCATACAAATATAGAAAAAAATATTTTCATTATGGTTACAAGAAGACACAAACATATGTAATTAATGCCTTAGGTTCTAATGCATTAGAGCACAATAGGTTAAAGCTTTATAGCAATTATTAGAACTGAGATTCAAGTTCCAACACACAGTAAGATTATTGAAAACATCTTGGGGCTTCACGGTTGCTAAAAATCAATTTGGAGTTAACTTTATACAATATAATACTATTAGACCACTTGGAATTAATCATCACTATTAAATTATTTTATTATTAAAATCATGTGCTAAACAACCCAAGACATGACCTATAATAGTAGTCAAATGCCAAATCTCTAGTCGTATCACACATAAAGTATAACTTTGTGTTGAGAACCATGCCCTACAACACCAAGTACATGACCTGTAATAGTAGTGAAATGTTAACTCTCTAAATGTATCTTACCTCATGTTCCATAGAAGTAGGGTGGTCCCACAATAGTGTGTCCCACTTTTATGAACATCCTAATTTTTTTTTAAATTACACATTTTTAAGAAAACATGATGATTTAAGCCTTGAGAGGTCCAATTTGAAGGAAGTAAATTGAAAATGGTTAGATAAAAGCCTCTTAAATGAAACTCTCTTTGGTATAATCTCTCTTCTCCTTAGTCACACTTGTAATCGAGTCTCTTTTCACCCATCAAAATGCTGACAAAAAATCACTTTGACATTAGCTTTTTGTGGAATCAAATGAATTTATTTGACAAATAAAAATGTGGGATGATAGTACTTAGAGAAAGTTTTATAATTATTGTGTGTGTGTGTGTGTATCTTATGACTTCTTTTTAAAATTTAGTAAACATAGGTTGTCTAACCATATAAAAACTTCTTTGTTTGACACTTCTAGAAAAATAGTAAATTAGGGAAAAAATTATGAAAAATATCTATGAAGTAGGTATTTATGTTATATTTCTAACAAAAAAAAAGAAAAATGAATTTTTATATATATACAAATCAACTTAGATCATTTATGTTATCTTTTATAACAAAAAAAAGAAAAAATGAATTTTGATATATACAAATCAAGTTAGAGCGCACAAAATGAACATGTCCAAATTATTGTTAATATCACTTCATAACTTAATAAGCTATAAAATATTTTTAAAAATTGAATTAAACCACTTGGATGCCCTAGATATTGGTGTTACAAACCTAACTTCAAGAGAGTTATATTTTTATATTTTTTTAAAAAATGTTATGCTTGAAAAATTGAATGTTACTCCTTAAAAATATTGTTTTTTTATACAAACTACTTTCCAAAGGAGAAGGAAACACGGATACAAATCAATTACAAAAATTTTAAAATATATATATTTAGAAACTACAAACAAAATGTCAAAAGTCACTGGTTTACATCATCTTCAAATTCTTAATGGTTTTTCATCAATAGGTGTCTGAAAGTGAAGTTTTTTTTAGAATGTTCATCTCGTTGTCATAGTTGTAAAAAAAGTGGGGGGTAAGTGCACCAAGATGGTGTGAAAAAAAGTTTCCACCTCCTTAAAAAACCAGAACTTTTCATAATCTGATCGGGTTATTCAAAATTTGACAAAACTAGGTTTGGCAAAGTCAAGCCTTTGCCGAGCCGCAAAAAATAATTTAAAAAACTAAAGTTTTTCAAAATCCGCACGGGTTATGACTGTCATAAACATTTTTGAAAACCCGCATTTTGAATATTTTTATTCATGCCAAAACTGATTTTTGAAGGAGAGAATAGGAAGGGAAAATGCCAAAATCTGAGCAGGTTCTTATTTCTATTGGATTTTGTTGTCATATTGATCATTTTGCAAGCATGCCACATCATCAAACAAGTAAGAAATTAAATTTTTTTATTTTTTGTTTTAATTTCAATTGAGAAGGGATTGTTGAAGTGATATAATATTTTTATTTAATTTGATGTTAGATTCAGAAAACAATCCCTGTCCATAGAAGAGACAACAAAGACCTCTTCAAACACATAAAAATCTTGATAATGTTGGAAATGAGAAACAAGAGAACCCTCAAAATGTAGCCCCACAACAAGAAAACCCTCAAAAAAACCCAAATCCACCACCAAACCAAAACCCACTGCCAAACCCAAATCCAAACCATCTGCATCCTCTAATAGGTCACTTTGATGCCACACAAGGGGACCTTATCAATCACCTTCAACAAAATAGTGCCCAAATATTTATATTGGTTAATAGGTTGAAGTCCTCTAGTTTTAGGCACTACTCATCCCTCGCCACTTCCTTAAAAAGAATGGCCAATAGTGTTAATGAGATATCTAGGAAGGTTACAACATGGGTTTCATGGAGGGATAGATGTTGTGCATTTTATGCTGATGGGTTGTCATATGATCAAGTGAAAAAAAAAGAGGATACTTAAAGAAGACATATGTGCTCTTTTCACTAATCATATTAGTAGTTACTCCCTAGAAGTAACTACGAATTAGTTTCGCATACATTGGTGTGTTCATAATAGGATGAGAGCTACATTTTGGGATAGTTGGTATATGGTCTTTGACCAAGCACCTTGTAATAATTGGGAGGTTCCTTTATATTTTTTGAGAAAGTTATATTGTGAATTTATCCTTGGTGAGAAGATGAATTACTTTGACATTTGACAGTTTTCAGGGTTGCGCAAGATAGATCTAGGGCCCATAGGGTGGTAGAGTTGCAGCATAAGAGGTATCTAGCTCAAAAACACATAGTTCATGTTGCATTCTTGGTAGTAGTGAAGGATTATATGTATTTACAAACCCTTCAGGCGACTACATCATTGATTGATGTCATTATTGAGCATGGAACATAGTTAGTCAAGGTAGAGGGTGGATCAACACTTGCACCACCTCCATCATCATCAGATGCTCCATTTGGCTCAGCCTAGCCCATTGAGCATATGTGCCCCAACTTTCAGTGTATATGTGTTGGAGTAGATACTAACACAAATGAGGATGGTTCAGCATCCCATTTGTGTATACATTATGGGAGTAGATTATAGGCATTCATTGTTGAGGATGTGGCCCTCACAAACTACCTATTGATGGTGGTGTTTTCTATAAGACAGACACATGTATGTTTATTTGTGTTTTGACATGTTATTAATTCACCTAAATTTTATAAAAGTAAATAAATTTTTATCAAGAGAACAAATTAAATTGATATATGAATAATATGCATTACAAGTTGCGACGGGTGATACTACAAGAACACCACAAAGTGTTCATTCGACTAGACGTGCATGGGTAGCGTCAACACCTAAGGTACAGTTTGTAAATATTGATAAAAATAAATAATTTATTGGTGTCAAAATATCTTTTCTTAATATGTATATTTATTTGATGTTTTATAGGTCTTGTCAGGGGATCAATGTCCAAAGTTGATGATGTGATGCTTTATGCAATTGACTTTGGCCTAGAGAGCTTTGCAGTGTCATATTTTTCACACCTCTTGTTTATAATTTTAATTGAACCCATGTGTATTCATATTCATTTCTCTTATGCTAATTTTGTTTCTGCTAGGTTACCCCCACCTGGCTCCAAGACACCAAGATGAAAAAAGAAATCCTCGAGGACACCCAAAGTACAAAAGGTAATTTAGTACAATTTAAGTTTATTTGTTGAAATGTATCATGATTAAACATATACATGTATAATGA